>JAVMKO010000003.1:135757951-135967308 GCA_032164245.1 Sternotherus odoratus | reverse complement strand
TTACAGCTCCAACTGAGCCTGCTGCATCTGGTGGTTTCGCTGCAAGGCGTGCATGGCCTGCTGGGTCCGTTTCTGTGGTTCCTCGAGACACTGCAGGGTTCCCTCCATCTCGGGGCCACCAGTTGTGTTGCTGGTGTAGCGATCCCACCTCTGACACCATGTGTGACAGACCGCTCTCTCACCCCCCTCAGGAACACAGGCAGGAACCCTTTTTTGCTCCAAACAGTGCCCTTTAATTTACAGTGCAGGACCCCACCACCAATATATACAGGTTACCACAGTTCATTAACATCCAGCTCTTAAACAGCTCATTAGTACCCAGCTCTACGGACTCTATGTAGTCCAGCTAACAGTTAACACAGCTCTAGGGACTCTATGTAGTCCAGCTAACAGTTTACACAGCTCTAGGGACTCTATGTAGTCCAGCTAACAGTTAACACAGCTCTAGGGACTCTAGATAGTCCAGCTAACAGTTAACACAGCTCTAGGGACTCTAGATAGTCCAGCTAACAGTTAACACAGCTCTAGGGACTCTATGTAGTCCAGCTAACAGTTAACACAGCTCTAGGGACTCTATGTAGTCCAGCTAACAGTTAACACAGCTCTAGGGACTCTATGTAGTCCAGCTAACATACAAACACACTCAGCTCTTGATAGCTAGCTCGCTCGCTCGCTCGCTCGCTCACCCACCACCACCACCACCACCACCACACACTCAGCTCTGAATAGCTCCTGCCACCACCACCCTGGACTTCCTTCCTGGCAGCCTTTTATCCCCCAGAGGAGGCTGCCAGGTGCAACCCATCCAGGTTGATTAGGCTGCAAGCCAGGTGGCTAATTAGGCTTGCTGCACCGGGGGTTTGCAGAGGGCTTTTCTCCCTCTTAAAGGGGCGGCAGGCTGGGTCAAGCCCACCCTGCCACACCCGACTCACTTCAGGTAACGCATGTGGCCAGCAGATGGTCACTTCTTCCAGTCCCCTTGGGGCACCTAGTTTCCTAAGTCTTCCAATTTTAAACAAGACTTTCAAAAGAGCACAGCTTTACTACCATGCTGAAATGCTTCTTTACTATACTTTCTAACTGGGCCAAGTTTATGATCAGTTCAAATTCAATCAAATTTACAAATACATTTACATTTCATAATATACTAGAGCTCCTTCCCTGTGTATAAATAGGAGCAAGGTTTTACGACACAGAAATTCCCCGGTATATACTTTAGACAAGTGCGGCTCAGAATTAGCAATGAAAATTATTGCAGGTCCTGGAGGCAAAATTATGCTAGCAAGAAGACACAATGCAAGTAAGATTTAGGTAAAGACTTGACTGTATTCTCTAAGGCCCTATTCAGCAGAAAAGATAAATACCCTGCCCCATTGCTGCATATCAGCATAATGTAGGCTTGTGAGAAGTACCAGAACATGTTCCCACACCCTTTAAACCCTTTCATCAGAAAGTCTGGCCACTTGTGTGTATCTATTGCAGAGCTTTCCAAACTGTGTGCTGCGACACATTAGTGTGTCGGCGGCAGTGTGTCGTGTGGAGCTCCCTTACTTGCGTCTGCTTCCCTTGGCCCCTCCCCAGAACTTCCTAAAGCAGCTAATGTTAAAGCAGCTAAAAGCACTACCGGGCCAAAACGGCTGGAAAGCTAATGCTGCTGCTGGAAAGCAAGCTGCTGCTGCTGCTGCCAGCTTGGCCAGTGCCGGCCAGCAGAAGGCGGTCGGGAGGGGGCAGAAAGCCCACTCCCCTCCCTCCCTCCCTCCGCAGAGACAGTTGGGGGAAGGAGGATTGCACCGCGGCCATGGCAGGAGAGCTCTGTGGACCTTGCCTGCAGGTGCCGGGAGGGGGAAGGAGGGGAAGAGCCCAGAGAGCCTTCCCCGCCCCACAACCTGGCTCTGCCCCCCCCCCCAAGGGTCCCCCGGCCTCCCCTTGCTGCCCCCTTACACCTTCACCCCAGGAGCAGAGCGTCCCTTCTCTTCAGTTCAGTGCAGCAACATGCTGCCTCCATTGCTGCAGGGTCCTAGCACCCTCCTGCTTCTGCTGCCTGTGATGGGGGTGAGTGAGTATGCTGCTGCTGAGGGGTGGGGGGAGGAAAGGAGGAAGCTGACCCAGAGCTTGCTGCTGCTGGCAGGGAAAGGGCTGGGGGAGTCCTCCTCTCTGGCTCCAGTCCCACAGCAGCCTGCCTACACCCATCCCAAACTCATCCCCAGCCTGCCCTACCCCAGAGCCCACACCCCAGCAAGAGCTTATCCCCCCTGCACCCCAATCCTCTTATTCCACCAAATATTGAAAAGCTGTGTTCATCCCATCACCTCATACATCCCATTAAAATGGTAAGTAGTTATTGGTGTTATTCAACTTTAATTCTTGCACATATTTACACACTGTTACTCATAAATGACAACAATGTAGGTTATTATCTTACAAATCATATATTTTTAAAAATATAAATGAAAGGTTTTCATGAGATATGTTGTGTCCCCATACATTTCGTTATTACAATTTATGGATGCGTCCGTATCTCTTATAACGGGTTATTTAACCTCCGGTTTGCTAGTAAAACTGAATTACTGTGTCGTGAAATGATGCATGTCTAAAAAGTGTGTCACCAACATGAAAAGTTTGGAAAGCTCTGATCTATTGAATAATTAAAGTGATGAAGTCTGTGAGAGTGCATCCTTTCACATTGACATATGGCAACATGCAGTCTTCTGCGCAACAAAATGCAACCTCTGCTGCCCACAAAACTTCATTTTTTCAGTTACTCTATCTAAAAACTGGATCAGCAGTGGATTATCCTTGTGATAAGTAGGGCATAGACTTGAAGGCTTGCTGTTCCAGGCCAGGAGCCCAACTCTTAATAATCAGCTGTTGCTCTCATTGACAATATGTTCTTTGAAATTGATCCAAGGCCCTTTACAAGCGGCATGTGTATATATTATATAAATGAAATGGTTCACTTACTACAGAAGGGCAACTACCTCAGGATTGAAATGTAGCTACTGTTTAATAGCATAAGGTAACATCACACACTCATTTCTGTAGCAACCTCCACTCACGTCCAAGAGTTACTATGGTATCTCCAGGCTTTGAACTTTTGGTCTGTGTGCTAAATAATTGCTTTGTAATGCTGCTAGTGATCTCTCATTTGTAGAGAATCTTGCTACCAGATCACTCCCCCATCCCACCCCAGCTGTTTCATTATTCCAGGCCAGCACAACTCGGAAAGCAGCAAGGGCCATATTACTGCAAAATACCCAGCTCCGGGCCGAAAAGCCCCATCCCCATCCGCTTCCCACCACCCCACCGCTTGGCTTGCCCTGCCCCTACTCACCCTCCGTGGGCCACACAGCGAGCCCGTACAGCCCGCATGTGGCCCGCGGGCCGCATGTTGTGCAGGCCTGCATTATTCAATGACACTGAAGGGCCACAAATCATTCCTATAGTGGAGAGGTTCATTCAGTGTTACAGAGATCAGGTCCATGAACCATCGTGCCCAGGGCCGGCGACGGGGGTACTACGGGTACAGCTGTGTACCGGGCCCCGGACTTAAGGGGACCCCCCTTAAGTCCGGGGCCCGGTACACAGCTGTACCCGTAGTCGTCCCCCCTTGTCGCTGGGCCTGTCGGAGGAGCGATCGTAGAGCGAGCGCTGCTCCGCGGGGACCAGCGAGCGGGGCTGAGGAGACCCGGGGCCAGGAGCCAATGGCAGCCTAGCGGGGGGAGGCGGGGCAGCCGCGGAGAGCCGAGCCCACCGGAGCCGGCAGCCGGGACTGACGCTGCGGCCGCCGCTGGGTCGCACCCCCACCCCAGGTATGTCTGGTAGCCAGCGGGGTGGCCAGGCTGGGCGGGCGGGGAGGGGGGCAGGAGACTAGGCTGGATGAGGTGGGCGAGGCGTGGGTGCGGGAGGGAAAGAGTTTGGGTGGGGGGGAGGCTGAGCTGGGCGGGTCAGGCATGGGGGCAGGAAGCTGGGTTGGGAGTGAGAGGGGGGATGAGGTTAGGTTCGGTGGGATGGGCCGGGCCAGGCAGGGGTGGGGGAGGGAAGGCGGTTAGAGATGGGGGGAGGCTGGGCGGGGGTAAAGGAAGATCACCCCCAACAGCGGAGTGGGCCAGGCAGGGATGGGTGGGGAGGGGAGGAGGTTATGTTAGGTGGGCCGGGACAGACGGGGGGGGGGGGGGAAGGAGAATAGGCTGCGGGGGGGGGGGGGGGGGGAAACGATCAGAGTAGGGGGCACCCAAACAATGAGAGTAGGGGCCCCAAAATTTCTGTCGCTAGCCCTGATCGTGCCACTATGATTTGTAAACTAATCGATACAAGCCTCTGCTTTCTAAATAGTAAGAAACCAGCTGAAAGCTCATGACAGAAGCAAAGACGAAAAAGGGTGTAGATGTTGATTCTGTCTGAGGAATGTCCTTGATTGTATGGGCTTCAAGTGAATGCAAGATCAGAAAACAGCTCATTTTGCTCTTAGCTACACAGAGTCACTTTTTTAATAACTCCCAAGTTATTTAGAAGCTTAAGTCTTATTGATTTTTTTAAATGAAACTTAGGTTGCTAACTCACTTTTGAATTTTTTTTCCCCAATCAACACTAAAGTCATAAGCTTGGGGACAACCATAGGGACACAGAACCTGCAAGTGCCTCGGTGAGATCTGCAGACACAAGAAACATGCATGTTTTCATATCCAGGCAACTTCCCGCTGTCACACACGACTGGAGAGCATTCCCCTTGTACATTAGCTCTTGTCTGGCACCTTGTTCATAATCGGGGAGGAGGGGGCAATTTTCTGTCCAGGGACAGAAGATGAGACTCAGCATTCTG
Organism: Sternotherus odoratus; assembly: GCA_032164245.1. Classification (NCBI taxonomy): domain Eukaryota; kingdom Metazoa; phylum Chordata; order Testudines; family Kinosternidae; genus Sternotherus; species Sternotherus odoratus. The sequence continues at coordinate 135,962,489 of JAVMKO010000003.1, read as the reverse complement.
CTTTGCTGTGAGCTGTTGCCCAAGCCTGGTGTGTGAATTTCACAAAGGATCAGATTCTCAGCTGGTGTAAATCAGCATATCTCCACTGGTCATAGGAGTTACACCAATTTACACCAGTTGGGGATCTGGCCCACTGAATACAAAGTTTGGATTCTAAATTCCACCACTGGCTGCAGTCCCACGAGCCACAATCTATTTCATTCCAATTTATTTGAACAGAGCTCTTAAAGATTACCTCCTATCTCCTTTAAAGAAGCAAAAGCCATTTTTACTTAGTCCTTCCAAACTGTGGCATTTATTCAAAATACATAATAAAGCTTAATCCTCCATAAAAATACTTTCCATGCTAATACAGGCTGGCAATCTAAGAGCTGTGACGAGATGAGGCTTTTCCATCCAATCACACCATGACCATGTTTGTCTGTTTTGTATATTTTTGTTTTCAAATAGGTTCAGAGTTCAGTGCAATGAATTGTCATTTCAGATTTTCAGTAAGATCAAACACCACCAGATGGCAGTTCTTTGTTTAAATTAAGATGTTCTTTCATGCTCCATTGCAGTCACCTGTCTTATTTGCTAAGCCTCTGGCCTATGCAACCTTGTCATAACTGAACCATGGAAACTTTTTTCACTGTAATAAATTATCTGTTTTTATTTATCTTGTTTTCAAAATAAAAATACAAATCTCACCTCAGCAGATCTGCAGGAAGCAAAAGGCTAGTGTCTTCAGATAAAAACATCTGCAGTTTTTCTGGGTTATTTTAAAGGTGAAAGCTATCAAACTCTGATGCAATAGTGGAACAGCACACAGATTACATGCATGAAAGCATTTGCTTCCCTCTCATTTTGATTTATCTATGCCCTGCATTTTGCTAATTTTTCATCCCTGCAGTTGGGTTGCAAATCAAATATTTGTCTGTGAGATTGTGACATTTTTCCCCAGAGAGAAATGATATCTTAGCGGTGTCTCTTTCAAACATATGTGAAGTACTGCCATATAATTTGGATGCTTCCACAATTACTATTTATTAGATTCATACATAAAACAAAGAACAAATAGACTGATAATTTGAAATCACTGCACTTTTCATCTGAGAATCTCAAAGTGCTTTACTAAGGTAGGGAGGATTAGCTACATGTTACAGAGGGAGGAAGTGAGACACAGAGTAGTGATGACAGCAGTGCTGTGTAAACACGATAGATTAGTCCAGAGTGGAAGATGAATTTCCTTGTCTTTTATTTGTTTGATTTAAAGCTCAAACCTTTTGTAGCACATCATTAGCTCAAAAGAGAGCTGCTGCCAACATAGTTTGAATTCCTTTTATGGTACTGTATGTGATTCTCTTTATTTATACCACCTTTGCTGCACAAGCTATAAGATTCTATCAACAGAGTTCACATTTTTCATGGCAAAAAGCTTCACCTTTGTTCTTTCTTGCCAGTATGCCTCTGCTTAAATTGAGCTCAGCTTTTAAAAGACAACTTGGTGGAGCGGGAGTTCTCTTTGTGTTAAAGAGGATCATTTCAAAAGGTTTACTTGTTCCAAAGTGCATCAGAGGCATGTTGGGAAACTCAATGGAAGGGGAAAAAAACCCACGTGAACAAAAGGCAGTTTAATATTTCAAACTCTATCTCATATCAGCTGCAGTTCTGCTTTATCTGTGAAGCCTTGAGATAATCACACGGCAGGCAGCTAAATAGGAAGTGCAGTTCCGTGGTATTTCAAACCCCACCTTGAAATAGACTTCAACACCTACTAAAAACTGTGTGTTAAATTAGCTCTGATATAACACAATTTATCCTCTCATGATTTTCCTCCAGGCTCTATTTGTCTATTAAATTTCTCTCCCACTCACTCACAAAGCAGGAGGCCACAGCCCATATTTGCATTTATGGTAGATATTCTTCCTCATTAGCCTGCCTGCTGGTGAGTAATTAAGTTAACTAGTTTAAGGAAATATGTGTTGCACTCCTTTAAATCCTGCTGGTCTCCCACCTTCAGGAGCCATGGGGAGGAAGGATGGTTGTGTGGATAAGGTACAGGTATGAAAGCCAGGATCTCTAGCAAATGCTTAACTATGTGACCTTCAGCAACATAGTTAATTTCTCTATATCTGGTTCCCCATATGTAAAATGAAGATCATGCTGTCCTACTTCATCAGCACGTCATGGAACCCAATATTTGTAAGTGCTTTAAGATCTTGTACAGGAGGAGCTATGAATGTACAATTATTCTATGTGGGTAGACAATGTGATTTTACTTCAGTCCTTTGGATGTCACGCTATCTAAAAATCCAACAAACTGTCAGTGCCTGCCTCCCTGAGAGTTGGGATGCCAAAAGAAGACTCTTTCAGGTCCCATTTCTCCAGCCTATACGCCAGCTAATAGAGAGGCGGCAGTTCATTACAAAGGATCCCTTCATACTTAGATTGATTTCAGTTGATATGTGATATTTTAAGATAGTAAAAAGGAGATTAATTTACAGTAACAGTTTCTTCATGGTAAAGATTAACAGCAAAACATTGTGTAATTATCAAGCAGCATCTTACAAGTTAAAATGCCTTACAGGCCAACTCTGTCTAATCATAGAATATCAGAGTTGGGGAAGGGACCTCAGGAGGTCATCTAGTTCAACCCCCTGCTCAAAGCAGGACCAATCCCCAATTAAATCATCCAGCAGATTTTCATCTTATATCCCTAAATGGCCCCCTCAAGAAATGAACTCACAACCCTGTGGTTAGCCGGCCAATGCTCAAACCACTGAGCTATCCCCCCTCCCAATCAGCAGACTGGTGCCATGTTTTACTATATTCAATAGAAAAGCTAACTTCTGGAGCAATGTAGTGGGGTGGCTGCCCCACTCCTGGGTAAAAAGGGCTGTGGCTGGGGACAAGCAACTCCCAGGCTGATTGGGCATGGCAGCCACAGCCGTGGCTGGGTTAATTAGGGGTGAGCTGGCCTTGGAGCGAGCAGGGCCTGGCTGCCTGAGCACAGGGTACTTGGAGTGAAGTAGGGCTGGCAACTCAGCAGGCTGGCAACTCCCTAGGCTACAGGCCTGGTTCTAGGCCCACAAAGGTACAGGGTGGTAGAGTCAGGTAGCAGGTTCCAAAACCCCTTTGACTATGATGACTGGCTGTTACACGGCAGTCTGTCCCAGGGAGCGCGGCCTTGATGACGGACAGTAGCCTAGACTGAGGCAAGGTGGGGCTCAGAGTGTTGGGGTCTCCCCAGGGAGGGGAGAATCAGAGAAAGTGGGGGCACTGCCAGGGGGAAGCACCCCAGGTACAGGGCGCCAGGGTCCAGGGAGAGACACGGGGCCAGTGGACAGCAAGACACTGGCCTGCAGAGAGCGCTCCGGCTGCAAAAGAGCTAATTCCCGATGGCCAGCAGGAGGTGCCACAGGGTGAGTCATTGCCCTGCTACAAGCAACAACAGAATTCCCTCCTCTTTGGCCTGCTTAGATAGAAGAATCCTGCTGAGCCGATCCTCTCATCTGTGATAGCAGGGTCAATTTCCCCCAGCTGCTCTTCTTGGGTCTTCACCAAACAGCTGTGTGCTGTGCCTCTAACTGCTTAGTGGCATAACTGGCTAACACCACAATTTGTGTCCTCATGATTAGTAATGTGTTGACAACAGATGAATATGAACTGTGAACCAGCCCTGCTAGCTGCCTACTCCGGCACTGTTTGACCGCAGGAAGCGGCTAGGTGATTCTGCTGTATGCATAGGGAATCCCCAGCCATGCCACTGTTACCAGTAAATCTTGTCCTTCCCTAACTCTGCTTCCTTTGCCTCTCTTCAGCACAAAGTTTCATACAAGCGGCCGGAGCATGTTTAATGGCAGAGCTACTTTTGCCAGCTGAAAACAGAGTTCATTCATCTGAGCACTTCTTGCTCTCCAACACACTTCCTGCTGGTTGCCAGGCAACAGTATTAGTACTGTTGTGCCTGGATGTTATGCAACCTTTGCTGTTCTGCTTTTTTTATTATGAGAATCGACATATTGCCAAAATTGGATGCCCCCCCCCCACCCGCCCCACATCCCGGAAAAACATGGAAATGTGTTTTTTAAAACCGAACACAGTGAGCAATTACATTTGATTAAATGCATCAGATTTAAATTAAAAACCCTCAAACATAAATAAGCCTCTTCCTGGAAATACTTTGCAGAAACCTGCACCCTAAATGGTAGTACAGGTTCATGCTGTCAGAGCCCACACTAAAAGGTTCTCACGGTAACATTTCCTCTCTCTTCTTGCAATGCCTGGATGTTGTTCACATCATACATTTGCAAAAAATGTATTTGCTTAAAAAGCAACACAGGAATAGAAACTGAAACATGTGGACAACATGGTTTATTTACGGTGGTGCCCACTACATGCTTTCCAAACAAAGAGGATGGAGGCTGCTCCCAATAACTTACTTTCTCAGAATAGAATCAGAGAGGTAGCCATGTTAGTCTGGAATTGCAGAAGTTACAAAGAGTCTTGTGGCACATTAAAGACTAACCAAAGTATTGAAGGATAAGCTTTCGTGCATCCGACGAAGCGGGTATTAGCCCACGAAAGCTTATGCTTCAATACTTTAGTTAGTCTTTAAGGTGCCACAGGACTCTTCGTAACTTTCTCAGAATAGACAGACAAACAGAGATTTGGGAATGCTCCACGTATGGCATATCAGGAAGAGCTGGTGCGCCATACCGGGGAAGATGGGCTTCCCCAGGTGGCAATTTAAAGGCCCTGGAATCCCAGGCCTTTTAAATTGCCACCAGCGTCCCGCTGCTGGAGCCCTGGGGTAGCAGTGGCAGGGCTCCGGGGATGATTTAAAGGGCTCCGGCTGCCTCTATCACTCTGGGCCCTTTAAATCATCCCCAGAGTCCTGCTGCCCGAGCCCTGGGGTAGCAGTGGCCAGAGCCCCAGGTCCTTTAAATCACCACTGGAGCCACACCGCTACCTCCCCAGGGCTCTGGCAGCAGAGCTCAGGCGCTATTTAAAAGGTCCAGGGCTCCCACTGCCTCTATCAACCCAGGCCCTTTAAATAGCTGCTGAAGCCCCACCGCCGCTACCCCAGGACTACAGCAGCAGAGCTCAGGGATGATTTAAAGGGCCCCGGAGGGTAGTGCCAGCTGGAGCCCTGGGACCTTTAAGTCACCCCCCAAGTCCTGCTGTTGGAGCCTCGGCAGATTCAGCAGCAGCCCTGGGCTCTTTAAATTTCCCCCTTTAAATTGCCCCCAGAACCTGAGGGCTCCCAGCTTCCTTTGCAGCTGGGAGCTCAGGGGGTGATTTAAAGGGCCCGGGGCTCCCAGCTGCTGCTACTACAGCCCTAGCCCCGGGCCCTTTAAATGTTGATTTAAAGGGCCCGGGGATTTAAAGGCCACGCCTCTTCCATGCTCCCTCCTCAGTACTCCGGAGTACCAGTAAGTCCTTTAAGTTATTTTCACTCCTGGAATGGGCACACCACCAGGCAACTTATATACAAGTCTACTCAGGTCTCCCTGTAAGCAGCACCGCAGCAGTAGGACTGTGAAAGGAGGATTCTCATAAATCTTTCTTTGTTGCTTGACTTGCATTAAGTTTAGATCAAGCAAGATATAACATTACAAAAATGTCTAACATTCTTATGGATTGGATTGGATGTTATAAGCGTTAGCAAAAAGAAAAACTACAGCACTGATAGGCTGGAAACATCAACTGAAATTGCACTGAAGAAATGGGAATTTAGGGCTAAATCCTACCCCTCCGGAAGCAAAGCCAAATGTCTTGTGTAGACCTGCATGACACTCATATATTTGGCAGTCCTGTCACACCTGCCTGCACTCAAATCAGAGGGCAAAAGGGAGAGAGATCCTCCCCCTCAGAACACCTTTTGGCCTTCAGGAAGATGCCCTGGTGCTGGGATCCAGCAGATAATCATTACTGCTAACTGACTCATATCTATACTCCAAGAGGTGAGCAGACAAATATCATTCTTCCCATTTTACAAATAAGGCAAGAGAGCTTGCACAAGGTCATTTCAGGCACAGCTGGGAATAGAATCTAGCTCTCCAATATGACAGAGTCAAGTCTCATTCACTCAGTCACAGCCCTTCAGACTCAAATCTATGGACTTGGCTATCTTGTCTCTAACCAGTGATATAATTACTAGACTATACTCTGCATTCACAGCCAGGATCAGAACCCAGGAATCCTGTGCCCAACATTCCACTTCTGTCTCAGAAATTATTGTGCAGTCCTGTGGCAAAATGCCTTATTCCACTCAGAGAAGGACAGTCTCCTTCTTTAGCTCAAGTGGAATAGTTCTGTGCCATGCTTCTAAAGGTAACAAAGTCCTGTGGCACCTTAAAGACTAACTATAAAGTTTTGAAGCATAAGCTTTCGTGGGCTAATACCCACTTCGTCGGATGCAAGCAGTGGAAGTGTCCAGAGGCAGGTATAGAAAAGTAGGCAAGAACCAGGTAGGAGGTAACAAGGTTAGTCCAATTAGGCTGAACCAGCTTGTTATCTCCAATCAGGGAGGATGGGTTATTCTTCTAGCAGTTGAATAGGGGGTGTGAACTTGGAGAGAGGAGAAGCTATTTTTGTAATTAGTAAGCCACTGAAGGTCTATGTTCAGCCCCAGATTGATTGTGTTAAATTTGCAAATGAATTGCAGCTCTGCAGTTTCCCTTTGCAGTCTGGACTTGAAGTTTTTTTGCTGCAGTATGGTGACTTTTAAATCTGTAATTGTGTGTCCAGGCAGGTTGAAGTGTTCTCCTACAGGTTTTTGTATATTGCCATTCCTAATATTTGATCTGTGTGCATTTATCCTTTTTCGTAGGACTGTCCAGTTTGGCCGATGTACATAGCAGAGGGACACTGGTGGCATATAATGGCATATATGACATTGGTTGATGTGCAGGTGAATGAACCAGGGATGGTATGGTTGATCTGGTTAGGTCCTGTGATGGTGTTGCTGGTGTAGATATGTGGGCAGAGTTGGCATCGAGGTTTGTTGCATGGATTGGTTCCTGAGTTGGAGTTATTGTAGTGCAGTGTGCTGTTGCTGGTGAGAATCTGTTTAAGGTTGGCAGGTTGTCTGTGTGCCAGGACTGGCCTTCCTCCCAAGGCCTGTGAAAGTGAGGGATTATTGTCCAGGATGGGTTGTAGGTCACTGATGATGCGTTGCAGAGGTTTTAACTGAGGACTGTAGGTGATGGCCAGTGGTGTTCTGTTGTTTTCTTTCTTGGGCTTGTCTTGCAGCAGCAGGCTTCTGGGTACACGTCTGGCTCTGTTGATCTGTGTCCTTATTTCCTTGTGCGGGTATTGTAGTTTGGATGGAATACAAGCTGTCCGGAATAGTATCCCTGATGATGCCACAGCACAGGTGGTTGCTGAGCTCTGTGACTTTATCCTCACACACAACTATTTCAAATTTGGTGACAATATATACCTCCAGACTAGTGGCACTGCTATGGGCACCCGCATGGCCCCACAGTATGCCAACATCTTTATGGCTGACCTGGAACAACGCTTCCTCAACTCTCGTCCACTCACACCCCTTCTCTATCTACGCTACATTGATGACATCTTCATCATCTGGACCCATGAGAAAGAAACTCTGGAAGAATTCCACCATGACTTCAACAGCTTCCACCCCACCATCCACCTCAGTCTGGACCAGTCCACACAGGAAGTCCACTTCCTAGACACCACAGTGCAAATTAATGACGGCCACATCGACACCACCCTATACCGAAAACCTACCGACAGCTATGCCTACCTTCATGCCACCAACTTCCATCCCGGAACACCACACAATCCATTGTCTACAGCCAAGCACTGAGGTACAATCGGATTTGCTCCAACCCCTCAGACAGAGACCAACACCTACGAGATCTTCACCAAGCTTTCTCAAAACTACAATACCCGCACAAGGAAATAAGGACACAGATCAACAAAGCCAGACGTGTACCCAGAAGCCTGCTGCTGCAAGACAAGCCCAAGAAAGAAAACAACAGAACACCACTGGCCATCACCTACAGTCCTCAGTTAAAACCTCTGCAACGCATCATCAGTGACCTACAACCCATCCTGGACAATAATCCCTCACTTTCACAGGCCTTGGGAGGAAGGCCAGTCCTGGCACACAGACAACCTGCCAACCTTAAACAGATTCTCACCAGCAACAGCACACTGCACCACAATAACTCCAACTCAGGAACCAATCCATGCAACAAACCTCGATGCCAACTCTGCCCACATATCTACACCAGCAACACCATCACAGGACCTAACCAGATCAACCATACCATCCCTGGTTCATTCACCTGCACATCAACCAATGTCATATATGCCATTATATGCCACCAGTGTCCCTCTGCTATGTACATCGGCCAAACTGGACAGTCCTACGAAAAAGGATAAATGCACACAGATCAGATATTAGGAATGGCAATATACAAAAACCTGTAGGAGAACACTTCAACCTGCCTGGACACACAATTACAGATTTAAAAGTCACCATACTGCAGCAAAAAAACTTCAAGTCCAGACTGCAAAGGGAAACTGCAGAGCTGCAATTCATTTGCAAATTTAACACAATCAATCTGGGGCTGAACATAGACCTTCAGTGGCTTGCTAATTACAAAAATAGTTTCTCCTCTCTCCAAGTTCACACCCCCCTATTCAACTGCTAGAAGAATAACCCACCCTCCCTGATTGGAGATAACAAGCTGGTTCAGCCTAATTGGACTAACCTTGTTACCTTCTACCTGGTTCTTGCCTACTTTTCTATACCTGCCTCTGGACACTTCCACTGCTTGCATCCGACGAAATGTGTATTAGCCCACGAAAGCTTATGCTTCAAAACTTTATAGTTAGTCTTTAAGGTGCCACAGGACTTTGTTACCTCTGCTATTCCAGACTAACACGGCTACCTCTCTTGATTCATGCTTCTAAAGGTCATGCTTGGCTTCAAACACCACAGATGATCCCTGTGAGGAAAAGTAGCATGTGATCATGTAACTAGAGGATGTGAGATTCTGCCTCTTTCTGGGTACTATTATGGTTTCACAGGCAACCATAATACTGGCATTTCCTCACTTGAGATTGTAAGTTTAATACTATTTTAACTAGTTTTTAATTTAACTACAGTATATATTACATATAAAAATGTTAACGAAACATTAACATGTAACTACTACCCAATCTCTATTCTAGAACTTTTATTCTATTTTTGATCCTGTTGTTAATGGAATGTTTCTTTATTTTGGTTCTGAACTATAAAAGGGGTGCTGGATTCCATGATTTAGGAGTAAATCCATTGTCCAACCTAAGTAACTTTACTGGGGGGGGGGAGATGGTGGAGGAGTAATCCTCTCCCAAGCATAGCTGTTGAGCTTTGTGCAGCTGTGTCACATTTTATTCAAATTAATGAGGTTACTTGTAAATTTGCCACCTCACCAGTGCACCTCAACTCTGATCTGCTAGGATTAGCTCTAAGGGTGAGGACAGTTTAGTCTCTATACCCATTTATTCATGATGTACCTGTTGAGACGGTCAGTAAAGGTACCAGTTATCTCATTAGGAAGTGCGCACTGTGGAACAATGCACTAGCTTTTTCCATTTGATTTCCACTGTTGGAGACAATTGCCTGAGTTCAAAATCCTGACTGTGTTTACACCTGAAAATGAGTTGGATAGCCTCACCCTAGTCCTGATTTGTGCACCTCAGAAAAATCCATGCTGTAATTAGCAGTCTTTGCTAAAATGAAGCCTGGAACTGGCCAGTAATGTTGTGGCTAATCAACAGCGAGGTGCATTAACAGAGGTAAGTGAAGGAAGCTTACGCAGTCCCTTCCTAAACTATTCCTCATTCAGCACTTTATTGCTTTACTTTTATCAGCACTAAGTGTACACATGTCGAAAATAATTTAGAGATTGTATAAACCAGCCCATGTGCTGCTTGAGAACTCCTCAGATTTGTCAGACTGTGCGTAGGTGACTTAAAAAAAAAAAAAAAAAAAAAAAGAGAGGAATGTACTGGGTTTTTTCCCCCCAGATATAACACAATTTCTCAAGCACACTAGCTCATATTTCTTACAGAGAATCATCTCATTCTTCAGCTTTATGTGCACTCTTTACTCATAGTAGGAAAGATCTTTTCTTAAGACTATAGGGTGGGGACACTTAAACAGTGAAAGCACAATGTTGGAGGCTGATCAGTTTGAAAACTTGGAGCCGTTCGGTGTACAGAGAGCTACTGTAGGTTCAATCTATAGAAGCAGATTTAAGACCCTTCAGAAAATCAAATAATATTTTGAAGGATTGTTTATGAATCACAGCTGTTCTAAGCTCTTCCTGTGTGCCCTATTAAATTATTAATTGCCATCAGCATGTGGGTTCCGACTTCATCACAGCAGCAGACATACTCTCTCCTCCTAAGAAATTACATTCAAGGTTTGCTAAAAATCACTGAGTATTATATATTGCCTCAGTACATCAGAGATCACATCACTCATTTATAAGAAACCACTTATTTATTTTAACACAAGTCAATAAGCTTCCAGCCATACCTGTAAAATTACCCAGTTCCTTTGATTTCATATTGATATAGTACATTTATTTGGCTTCAGAAAGGATACGCATGTATAGTATATGTGAAAGATACTGTTTGGCTTCTATGTTCCCTTAAATTGTTTCTGGAACCCATTGGCTATTTTGAAATCTATATGCTGTTTGTTTTTAATCCCACACTCCCCAAGTAACAATAGCATATGTTCAGTCACAATGCAGTCTGATTGCTCTCTCCATACAGTACATTTTCACTACACATCATCCAGAGAACTTTTCAAGTGTTAAGGTACTAAAGCATGGTCTAAACTAGAAAATTAGTTCAGTTTAACTAGGTCGGTCAGTATGTGAAAAATCTGAATCCCCTGTGCAATGCAGATAAGCCAATTTAAGTCCCAGTGTAGACAGCGCTAGGTCAACAAAAGAATTCCTCCATCAACCTAGCTACCACCTCCTGGGGAGGTGGATTACCTACATGGACAGGAGACTCCCTCCTATGAGCTTAGGTAGAGTCTACACTGAAGCACTACAGAAGCGAAGCTGTGCTACTGTAGCATTGTAAATGTAGACAAGCCCTAAGACTCATATCAGTCCTTGTGAGGTAGGCAAGTAGTATTCTCCCCCTTCTTACAGCTGGAGAAATTGATGCAAAGATAAGGCAAGTTGCCCAAGCATGTCTTTTATGCTCTCAACAGAAATGGGCCTTTAATGAGTTGGGCAAAACCTTCCGGAAGTGGAAGGGTGTAACAGTTGCTCTTCAAATAAGATAGCTGTAAGAAGTCATTACGCTCATTTATAGAATCAGGTAGCTAAAACAATAGGCGCTTCCAGCCAAAACACAGACACATGCAACACAGAAATGGAGCCATTTAAGCAGAGAGGATTTCACTGGCTATTATTTAGTGGACAGGGGTGTGTATGAGAGAGAAGCAGGCAGGCAGCAAAAAGCTCAAAAAAGAACAGAAAGTCAATTACACGGCCTGAATAAGCACTGGGAGCATAGTCCTGAGAAAAGACTAGAGAGCATGCATTTTTGGTTTCAGCACTGGCTAAAACAGTTTCTTTGCATACAGTCCCAAGCCTATCTCCTGTCATTTGATTCCTGCTGTATTCTGAGAAAAAGGACTTTGTACATTCTTTGTGAATAGGAAATGCTCAAAGAGATACCTGACTTCAACATCAATTTCTCCTCCTAACCAAAACAACTGCAAGATCCTAAATTTTGGCTATCGACTCAGATTTAAAAGGAGTATCGGGCTAAGCAGATCCTTCTCTTGGCACAGAAGAGTGGAGTGAATTACAGTTCAGTTTGTTTGTTTCCCATTTGGATTTCTGTGGGCTTAGTGTGCCTGTACAAAGATTGTATGGAGATACATTCAAAGACTTGCCAGGAGTTTTCTTCCTCTATTATCTGTCCTAAGTATGTTCTCTTTTGAGGCAATGAGTATTTCAGTAGCATTGAACCAAATCCCAACGTCCTTAATGAGCCTTTTGCCTGAATAAAAACCGAGTAAGGACTTCAGGATTTGGCCCTGTAATATTTCTTCCTGTAATAGAAAAATAACATAGATGTAAAGTATAAGTAGTCACTGACACAACAGATCATTAATTGAGAAGAGTAAAAAACATTTTTTTCAGAAGTCCCTAACCACCGATCTCTCAGATTCTGTCAGCTCCAAAGAAAGCTTTATGTTTGAAATGGACCTAATACATGCTTTAGAAAGTACCTAATTATGTTTTTCCCCCCAAAGCGTCTACCGACATTCCTCATGTGACTAATAACATGTTTTAAAATAAAGCCTTATAGTAAGACACACAGTAGTGATTTTGAAACAAGTTTGAGAAATAGCAAAATGGATACTTGCAAACAGTGACTCATAGTTGGCTTGCTGACTGTGAACAGTAAAGGGTAGGAGAGGGGAGTTGGCAATATTGGTGCCTTTCCCCACCCAAAACAGCATCACCACCCTAGACCAGGGGTCTCAAACTCAAATGACCATGAGGCCCTTATGAGGAATAGTTCATTGGCCCGAGGGCCGCATCACTGACACGCCCCCCTCGCTGTCCCTGGCCCCGCCCCCACCCCTTCCATGAGGTCCCGCCTCCTCCCCTGAGTGCGCAGCTCCCCGCTCCTCCCCCTGACAAATAAGGCAATGAATTTTATCTTTTACCTCGGTGAAAAAATATAAATTCTCCCATTTGTCTTGGAAAACTCTCTTTTCTTCCATGAATGTTCTTTTTTTTGATGAAGTCATTTCCAAGCAGTTTTAATAAAATAATAATTAATAATGCACCTCACTCAAAGGACCAAACAGGAACTTAGATTTACTTCTATTAAAGCACCTTCCTGGACTGGGCTGCACTCACGCTCTGCTCTTGCTCCGCCTCTTCCAACCCCTTCCCTGTCCCCTTCAAGCCCCTTCATCAAACTTCTCACCCCAACTCCGCCCCCTGTCCAACCCCTTCCCCAAATCCCCGCCCCTTTCTCCCCCTCCTCCCCTGTTCATGAGGCTCCCCGCTCCTGGCCCCTCCCTCCCAGAAACTGCTAAGCCGCCAGAGAACTTCCTGGTGATAAGCGGAGCAGTGGCATGCAGGTTAGAAGCACGTGGAGGAGCGGGGAGGGGGGGGGCGCAGGGGGGACTTGGTGGGGCAGGTGGGGGGACTACAGGGGAGGTTGGCAGCGTGGCCATGGCAGAGCTTGGCAGGGGGGTGGGGGGAGCATCGCGGGCCACAGGGAACGGCTTGGCGGGCCACATGCGGCCCACGGGCCGCATGTTTGAGACCCCTGCTCTAGACTATGTGTTCCCTCATGGATGGGGAAAAGTGAAGCCCTAATTGAGGAAGATGTCCACTGGCACCGCTCTACTCCAAAAAAGCAGTGGACATTGATGACTGTCCATTTTTTATCGAAGGGGTCAGCTGCAGCACCACTAGCACCATTGTGACGATCTCTTGTGCAGATGTGCTGACGGGGCAAAGGGGCTTCTTCCAACCTCTAACACACCTGCTACAGTTTGGCTCATCTCATTAGATAATGCAATGCAAATATCAATGTTGCATTGTTCGCTTTTACTAAATCTGTCACACCCTTCCTTCCCGTTTTGTGGCATTCTTAGGTTACATTACTGTGTTTATATTAAAACATACCCAATGGAGTTGCTTGGAACAAGTCCCATATTTGTGTAACACAGATATTGCCATTATCAGGAGCAAGTTATGTCTGCACACAAATCATTGGAATGTAAATAACAAGATATCAGTGTCCTGCATTGCCACAGTCCTTATTAACTACTCAGAGTAACATACTCTGTTTGCTAGTCAGTTTTAGGGGTTGTTTTATGTATGTCTACGCTGCAATAAAAGACCTGTGGCATGACCACAGCTAGCCCAGGTCAGCAGAGTAGGGCTATAAAATTGCAGTGTAGACACTCAGGCTCTGAGACCCTCTCACCATCATGGGGTCTCAGAGCCCAAGCTGGAGCCGAAGCCCAAATGTCTATGCTGCAATCTTATAGCCCGCAACCTGAGCCTTGTGAGCCTGAGTCACCTTACTCCAGGAATGAGAATTGATGCTGTGGTTTTTTTTTTTTTTTGCAGTTTTCTCATTCCCTGACGGTATGTGTACACAGCACCCTAAGCCTGGACTCTGACTCAGGTTTATGCCCAAGCCTTCCTTCCATCCACACAGATATCAGTCTGACTTGGGGCAGGATCCCAGATCCTGCTAAGGGGGTGGGCAGAGCCCAAACCCTGTTGTGACACAGGTCAAAGCCCAGGCATGTGGATGCAGCTCAAGTGGGAGTCACCAGATTCAGGTGTGGAGTCTCCCAACGCTATTTCACAATCCCCTGGGGCTGTGCTTCCCAGCCCTTCCTTCCATGTGTTGATGGGCTAAAACCACTAAAAACACTTCCAGACAACTCCAGGATGAAGAGACTTGTGCTCCCATAACCCATTATGAACGAAGCCCTAGAGCAGCTAGAGCTGGCTAGGGTGCTAGGTATGCTAGGATGCAATGGCATAAGTCCACAGAAGCTGAAGTTCTGTCTCAGGATTGCATAGTGCAATATGGATGTCGCGGCACAGTGGGAGGTCTGGGTTTCCGATGCAGTGTGGACCCTCAAATGTGGGCTTGGAAACACTGAGTCTGCAGGTGTGGGTCTCACAGTGTGTATACTTACCCTTTAGGGGAGAGCGTTTTCTCCTTTAGAATGTTGTCTATCAGCACAAATATTAGTGACAAACATACCGGTAGCAGATCCTGGGGACACCTCCCTAGAAAAATGCTTGATGAATCTCTTTGCTTTACAGCATTAGGTATCCCCTCCCCCCCAGCTCTTTTAAGTTAACTTCCTTGTAATACATGAGAACTACTTCCTTTAGGTAACTGATGTGGAACAAGATCTTGCATGTTTCCAGGCTGCTGTAGAGGAATAGAGAGACAGCATCCCAGAGCTTTGTTATGTGCCGATGGATTGGTCCAAACGGATTCCAGACAACCTTGTGTTTTGGCAGCTCAGCTGTGAAGCATTTGGCCACAAGCGTGCCCATGTTCTCAGAAACATGTGTGACTCAGCGGAAGATACAAATACAATTGAAGTAATGGCAACATTTGCCAAGTTAGACTATTTGCGTCAGTCGTATGCACACAAAATCCTCTGGGTATTACTGAAGAAATGTAGATCAACAGACATTGGACCAGACTGAAACATATTCTTCCCTTTCATGTTGTTGAAGGAAAGCTCTGGTAATTAGTAGATATTTTCTTGAGCTGGCTTTCAGTTAGCAAGATTTTCTCTAAGTTATTTTTTTAGATGTTTTTGTAGCAGTTTTTAAAAGACCCCATCATTGTTTCAGTACCTTCAGGAAGTGAATGTCCCTGCTCTCTCTCTCTGTGGGGGCTGCCTTTTTAAGGATACAGCAGAGCCCAATTTAAACCAAAATAGGAGTGGCTTTATGGTTAGAAAACACCGGGGGGGGGGGGAGAGGAAGTTGGGGGGAGAGGAGAGAGTTCAGAAAGCTTCAAAGGTGACATTCAGTTCCATAATTTTCTATTAACAATTAAACAGTTCTTAAATTATCCTTTAAAAAAAAACAACCCAAAAAACCCCAACAACAACAAAAACACCCAAGGTTTATCTACTTTCAAATCTGGCAATTTTCTGTGCTTTCTAACAGTAGTTTGCATCATTATATTGTCAAGATGTGCACTTTCTAGTACATTGTTAAATAAAAGAAAAGAAAAAAATAATAAAGACACGTAGTTACTGGAATCTCTCCTCTTCCACTGAATTTTCTTTAAAGCTGCTAGCAGTCCCCGTAAGCCCATGCTGTTTGTTGAGCTTTGGAGGAGCACATCATTCTAACCATCCTTCCAAAGAGGATGATGACAAGAATATAAGCTGACAAGCTCCATCCCCCTTCAATTTCCTGAGTGTAATAGTGATGTTCCCCAATTTCATTTTGGAAAGGTCTTCAGCGGTCAAAAGCCCTGTCCACCCTGAAATACTGTTTCTTTTTCGAGTGATTGTGTGACAGGCTGGATCACAGAAACCCCCTTTGGGGTGCCAGTGGATGTGCCAAGACTACTTCTGCCCCTGCTTCCTTACCCAGCCAGCTTAGGACTCCAGAGACTTGCCTGGTTTGAGCCAGACACCCTAGCCTGCTTCAAACCCAGACCCAGGCCTGAACCACATCCCCTAACAGCTGTAGGCTTGCCTGGAAGCAGCTTAAGAAGTGTTCCTGCCTTTAACACTCAGATGCTCAACTCCCAAAGGGGTCTAAGCCCCAAATAAATACTTTTTACCCTGTATAAAGTTTATCCAGGTGTCACGGGGTTCATACTCACCCCTGTGGCGCCTCCCGCTGGTCAATTGGGGAATCAGCTCTCCAGCATCCGGAGCACCCTCCGCAGGTTGATGCCCCACTCCTTGTCTGGCCCCGTGTCCCTCCCGGACCCCGGTGCCCACTACCTGAGGGTGCTGCACCCCTGCAGTACCCCCTTAGGTTTAAGGGTCTCCCCTCCCTGGAGGAACCCTCCACCCCCTATCCCCACCTTGCCTCAGAACGTGCCACTGCCAGTCACCACTTGCCCCCGCTCACTGGGGCAGACTGCAGTATCATGGTTTCTCATCACCGGCAAGGGGGGTTGGCCTGCTCCCTCTATCTCTGGCCCTGGGCTGCCCCTGCAACCCCAGTACCCCTGGGTGGGGCCTCCTTCCAGGCCCCTACAGCCTGGGGCCTCCCAGGCTGGAGCCTTCCCAGCTCCCTCTGCCTTGCCCCAGCCCTGCCTTAACCCAGGTCTCTGCTTAGCCCCAGCAGCTAGGCCGGTCTCCCTCTGGGCACAGAGGAGACTGTGTGTTTCCTCTCAGCCTCCCAGCCCTTATATCCTGGATGGGGAGAGTTTGGGGCATGGCCACTCAGCTGAGCCAACTGCCCCAATCAGGCCTGGAAGCCTACTAGCTCCCAGCCTTAACCCCCTCCTGAGCTTTTCCAAGCCCCTTTCTGTAGGGGGCGGGTGGTCACCCCGCCACACCAGGGTAAACTTATAGATTGTTCACCCTCTGTAACACTGATAGAGAGATATGCATAGCTGTTATATGCATCGGCAACAAAAATGATTAGGGGGCTGAAGCACATGACTCACAAGGAGAGGTTGAGGGAACTGGGATTGTTTAGTCTGCAGAAGAGAAGACTGAGGGGGGATTTGATAGCTGCTTTCAACTACCTGAAAGGGGGTTCCAAAGAGGTTCTCAGTGGGCAGCAGATAACAGAACAAGGAGTAATGGTCTCAAGTTGCAGAGGGGGCGGTTTAGGTTGGATATTAGGAAAAACTTTTTCACTAGGAGGATAGTGAATCCCTGGAATGGGTTACCTAGGGAGGTGGTGGAATCTCCTTCCTTAAAGGTTTTTAAGGTCAAGCCTGACAAAGTCCTGGCTGGGATGATTTAGTTGGGGATTGATCCTGCTTTGAGCAGGGGGTTGGACTAGATGACCTGAGGTCCCTTCCAACCCTGATAGTCTATGGTTCTGTGATTCTATGTCTGCCTCCCCAGATATTAATTAACCTGGAGTATGTATTAGTAAGTAAAAAGTGATTTTATTAAGTACAGAAGGTAGGATTTAAGTGGTTCAAGTAGTAACAGACAGAACAAAGTGAATTACCAAATAAAATAAAATAAAACACAAAAATCTATTTCTAATACAGTGATACAACTGAATACAGATAAAAACCTCACCCTCAGATGTTTCAGTGAGCTTTCTTTTACAGACCAGACTCCAGCAAGCTTGGGTCCAGCAATCACTCACACCCCCTGTAGTCACTGTCCTTTGTTCCAGTTTCTTTCACGTATCCTTGGTGGTGGAGAGGCTCTCTTAAGCCAGCTGAAGACAATATGGAGGGGTCTCCCAGGAATTTTTATAGACTTTTTCCTCTGAGTGGACACCCTTCCCTCCCCCAGTGTAGAATCCAGTTACGAAATGAAGTTTTGGAGTCACATGGGAAAGTCACATGTTCCTGCAAGACTGAGTTCCTTACCAGCCAAGCCACATTCCTGGGAAAACTCAGATGTGGATTGGTGGCTCCAAATTCATTGTTAGATTAAGTGGTTCTTGATTGGGCACTTACTGATAATAGTCTTTTCTCAGGCAGCTGACCAACTGCTTCAGTGAGGCTATTTAAAATTAACCAAGTTCATAGCCAATATTCATAACTTCGAGTATAAAAATGACACATGCATACAAATAAGATGAATATATCCAGTGGATCATAACCTTTACAGAGAGATGTTACATGCATATGTCGCATAAAACATATTTCAGTAATATCATATATACATTTATAAGCATCTCCCCATAAAGCCCTATGGGGTGCATGATCACAGATTGTTCATGTCCATTCCAACCACAGTCCGGGGTCTATCGAGGATGCCTTCATCCTCCTGTGGGGGGCTGCCTGCTCTATGCTTTTCCACCAATTCCACTGGTCAACAAGGTGCTCCTCAAGATCCACAGGGACTGGGCCCGAGTCATACTGATAGTGCTGGCATGGCTGCGCCAGCACTGGTTCATGTTGCTCCTGGGAATGTCTGTAGCAGTAGCAGCACTCACTTTACTGCTGGTCCCGGATCTGATCACATAGAACCATGGCCGATTCCAGCACCTGAACCTAGAGTCACTCCACCCCACGGCCTGGATACTCCATGGCAAAATACCGCAGAGCTATCCTGCTTGCAACAAGTCAGACAAATCCTCCTCAGTAGTAGAAAGCATTCCATAAGGGCAATGTACCTTGCTAAGTGAAAGAGGGTCTCCATCTGGGCACAGCAGCGCAGTCAGTTACAGTTGCTCACCCCCATATTGCTTATACTGGACTACCTCCTGCACCTAAAACAGCAAGGACTCTCCCTGTCATCAGGAAGGGCCCATCTCCACCTTCCATCCAGGCACAGACAGTTTCTCGGTCTTCACAAGTCCTCTGATCAATCGTTTTCTCAGGGGCCTGGACAGACTCTTCCCGCAGACGCGGCAGCCTTTCCTAGTCTGGGACCTTAACCTAGTCCTCTCCACACTCATGAACCCCCCATTTGAACCACTGGCGACATGCTGTCTGCTCTCTCTCTCTCATACAATGTCACACTCCTCATGGCAATTACTTTGGCTAGACGGAGCTCAGGGCCCTCACATCTAAGCCTCCTTACACAGCTTTTCATAAGGACAAGGTCCAACTCAGACCTCACCTGGCCTTTCTTCCTAAGATTGTCGCCCAGTTTCACATAGGACAAGACATCTTCCTCTCAGTGTTTATCCCACGCCACCCTCCTCCAGTAGTGAGCATAGGCTGCACTCTCTGGATCTACATAGAGCCCTAGCCTTCTACACTGAGAGGACTAAGTCATTCCGGAAGTCCGTCCAACTCTTTGTGGCCATGGCCGACAGAATGAAGGGTCTCCCTGACTCTTGTCAATGTATCTCATTGTGGATCACATCCTGCATTTGAGAGTGTTGTGACCTGGCAAAGGTGCCTGCCCGACTGATTACCGCCCACTCTACCAGGGCCCAGGCCTCCTCGGAGGCGTTCCTGGCACAGAAAATCTGCAGAGCGGCTTCGTGGTCCTCAATACATATGTTCACGGAGTACTATGCAATTACACAACTGGCCAGAGACAATGCGGCCTTTGGATGCGTTGTGCTCCAATCCATGGATGACTCTGACCCCTGAATTTTGGCTTGTGAGTCAACTGGTTGGAACGGACATGAACAATCACTGAAAGAAGAAAAAATGGTTACTCACTTTCTTGTAACTGTCGTTCTTTGAGATGTGTTGTCCATTCCAATACCCACCCTCCTACCCCTCTGTTGGAGTAGCTGGCAAGAAGGAACTGAGGAGGTAGGGGTCGGCTGGGCCCTATATTGAGCAAAATAAATGTGCCACTCCAGGGGGTGCCCAGGCCGACCCTATGGATGTTGCTAAGGGAAAAATCTTCCAGCTGGCGTGCACGTGACATGCACACACCTAGTTGTAATGGACATGAACAACAATCTCGAAGAACAACAGTTACGAGAAAGTGACTAACCATTTTCTCATGCAAGCTGCAAGTTTTCAGGAACCAATATCAGCTAGTTTTTTGCTGCATTATGAAGGAATATGCTTGAGAACTGCTTTGGACATCATAAAGCAGCAAAAAGGATTCAACCATCTTATTCTCCCTTGCAAGTCATCTTTTCTGCAAAGCAACTTTACACAACTGTTGAGGGAAGGAAGTGAAGAAAGTGGATTGTCTTTCTCAGATATATCGTACCAAGAACTCTCTTAGCTAGTAAGCCCCTGTCCTCATTATGGCTTGTAACACTATTTGAAACAACTTTAA
The DNA here is from genome assembly GCA_032164245.1 of Sternotherus odoratus. Taxonomy (NCBI): domain Eukaryota; kingdom Metazoa; phylum Chordata; order Testudines; family Kinosternidae; genus Sternotherus; species Sternotherus odoratus. Next base: position 135,942,070 of record JAVMKO010000003.1, on the reverse strand, counting down.
ACACAGATCTGCTTTAATAGAATGTATGTCCATATATACAGCACAATAACACTGTGTTTAGAACTATTTGGGGATAATTAGAGCATGATTTCCACTAGCACAGTTATCTCTAATGCTATCTTATCCATGTTCTACAGTAAAACAGTACTAAAAATGGCACTAGCCACAACCATGTATGAAAAAGATCATCACTGTTGAACATGTCTGTAGTTAGCACAGTTCTGCTTCCAGTAGGAACTAAATAGTTGTATCTATACTAGCCTTTTCTGGAATGTGTCAAACTATTAGAGCTCCTCTGGTGGTAAATATGGGAGTGCGAGAATAGATAGGCATGCAGCGAGGTAGTTACCCCACTCTGGACAAACGGGTCTTAAAACAGCCAGGAAAGTGTTGTGGCTGGGAGCAAGCAGCTCCCAGGCTGATTGAGGAAGCAGGCTCAGCTGGGGGCCACACCCCAAACAGACTCCACTGGCCCTAAAAAGGCCAGGGAAGCCAGGAGCTAGACAGAGTCTCCTCTAGCTGTGAAGGGAGACAGGCCTGGTTGCTGGGGAGTTTGACTAGAGTACCTGGAGTGGAGCAGGGCTGGGGGAAGGCCATAGGAGCTGCGGAGCTCCGGCCTGGAAACCTCTCAGGCTGCAGGGTTTAGTAGATGGCCCAAAAGGGGTACTGGGGTTGCAGGGGCCAGCCCACGCCTAGGCAGAGGTAGCGGCCAACCCTCCTTGTCTATGATGACCAGCACTGCAGTCTGTGCCCCAGTGAAAGGGGGCTTGATGGTGACTGGCAGTAGCCCATAGGCTGAGGCAAGGTGGGGATAGGGGGACCAGCAGGAGGCACCGCAGGGATGAGTCCCCGCCGTAATACAAGACACAAGGAGCCAAAGATGTATTTTACTAGCCCTTTAGACCTTCTCTGAGCAGATCTAAAAGACAAAGTGGTAAAAACATCACTACCCTCTCTACACTAGCATTTCCACCTGTTGTTACCACCAATGGATCTGCACAGTTGGGAGATTTTTGAAGAAAGATTAATATCAACAAAGAGACGGCAGATCTGCCTGAGTATAAAGCACGGCAGATTTACATGACAGAAAGTGAGTAGCGACTCTGGTGTATTAGAACATCTTGTTATTATTATATATTATAGGTAAATATTATGTGTTTTTCATGGATCTGCACAGCTGACCACAACACTTCAAGGAAGCCACTGTAACGTCTCAGGCTGTTAATGCTTGGCTTTGAAACGCATTTCAAAATTGGTCTGAAATATGAAACTCATCTCAATGCTCTTATTTTTAAACAAACATTGAAAAACATCCAAAGGAAACCAAACACAAAATATAACAAACAATGGTAAGAATCTGGCTTCAACTGACTGAAGGTAGGAAATGAAGAAAGGGTACAACTCTCCACTGTACTCTTGCCAGACCTAGGCATTGGTATGGTGCTCTTATCAGGGGACCTCCATTTTGAAGAGGGATTGTTTTCTACCATGTGGGCTATAATACTAAGTTAAACTGAATAGCATGGACCAAAAACATTGTAGAGACTCTCAGCCATAACTAGGAGTTTCCTCTTGTTGTCCATTTAAGCCACACTTTAAATTTGGTTTCAGTGTAGCTGATGTGTATGCAAACATCAGAGATTGGACAGAAAAGCATATCATGTGCAGTTCCTTGACTGAGTCGCTAAATGGGAATGAGCAGGATAGGATCTAGCAAGACTGCTGTCTGAACTTGTGTTTATATCGTAAACCAAATTCATCCCTGACATAAGCAAGCATCACTTCCAATGAAGTAAAAGGGAGATGCACCCTCCCCCTGTGGAACTAAATTCAGCCGTGGTATATGTATCACGAGGCAAACTTGCAGACTTTGCAGCCAAATCAGGGCAGCTCACTCAGGTGCTGCGGTGAGTCAGCTCTCGGGCATGCAGAAGCACCTATCCCCAAGCAGAGCATGGGTCAGATGACCCCAGGGTCAGGTATTTCTGCAATCTCAGAAGAGCTGCTGATCAGTCTAAGCAACAGCATTACTTGGCCAGGAACCCTCCTGCTACTTCACAGCGCACCAGACTCCGGCGACTCCCAGCATGCCCCTCACTCCAGCTTTGTTACCGACCCACTTCAGCCTTGCCTCCGCCTCCTGATTCCCACCCCACCTCAAACCCCCAGACTCCGACTATCTGGTTTGGACTTTTGTCACATATCTGGAGCCTGGCTTTGGTATCAACTTGGCTTGTTTTTGCACTCTCACCACCCAGCTTCAACCTCTGGCCTGCTCTTGGACTCTGGCTATGATTCTGATCCTGGTTTGTCTACAGACTCTGATCTTGGTTTTGACCCTGGCCTGCCCTGGATCTTGGCCCAGGACTGACCCACACCTAGCTGTGACCCCCGACTCCAACCTTAGGCCTGATTATCAGAGGCAGCGCCTGACAAATACTTTAGTGGTTTTCCTCTAATTTAAAGTGCATTTTTGGTCAGAAAAGAGAATAAAGAGACATTTAATCATAATCAGTACATCTGCTCCCTGAGGAGAAGCATTTGGTGACATTTTTGAGAAAGAAAGACTACAGTAAACTGCACTTGCAAGCTGGTTTTCAGACCAAGAGGGCATACACATCTTCAGAGCTTTCCCCAAAGTCTCTTTCCAAAGGAGTGCAGATGTCATTCCATCAGAAGCTGAGCAGTGCACAACTAGTTATTTCCTCTAGATATATTTTTCCATATGGAAACTCAGAATTTCATTGGAGGAACAGGAGTCTTGAGGTCCAAGCATCACATTTAAAATTCTTAAACTCCAGGAATTCGCAGGTCCCTTCACTGGTATATGAAACGGATTCCATGTGGTTTGAAATGTGCAAGTCTTTCAGAAGTCCTGTCTGCTCTGTGTAGGTGTTTATAACCATTTTTTGTAATGATGCAGCCCAGGGTCTATGTTCAAAGATATATGCACATTTAAATATACAACTATTGCAACTGCATAAGTAAACAGGCAAATATAAAAGTACCCATTTGTGCACACAAATTGGATGCTACACATACAAGTGTACAGCTGCAACACAAATGCATACAGTTTTTGCACATTGGCCTTGGGACATTTGTATTTAAAAGTTTGGCCCTTACGACCCCAAGGCACTTTTTGTAAGTAATGTAGATTCCTCTCCTTAATACTGTGCAATGAATTTGCTACTCTCTTTCCCAAAGATGGCTGCAGTTCAGTACTACATGTAGGTACTTAGTCTGTTAAGTATTTTGGAATGAAAGACAAGATGTAAAATATTATTTAGTGAGATTTTGTTAAACTGATTGTTTATGGACCTCTGTCATCTGATGAGCCATGGGAGAGTCTGTTAACAATCCTCCCTCCCGCTTTTGGAAATAAATGGGAAAAGTGAAAGATCAGAATATCCACCCTTTCCTGAAGTAGCACAAGGAAATGCTTCCAGGAAGTTTCTGCACATCCTTTCTATACATGAGAAACAGGCAGGTTTACCAAACCACGGGCTATGCTCTGCAGGGTTATAATGAAAGTGGTCCAAGGGTGGCATGCAAAAAAAAAAAGCCTCCAGGCGGCCTTTATTTAACCACAGGGGCTACCATCATTACTTTTAACCACAGATTACACTACCAGATTGCCTTCTCTTACTGTAATGATTGTGGAAGCACATAGATAGATAGATTAGATACACATACATCATTTTGGTCAAGGGGTTTCTGTTCAGTGCAGTACATACATTTTTGATACTAATGTTCTCTTGGTTTAGCATATCAGTTATGTCCTGAATACTCTGTTCAAATTAGCTCCTTCCAATACCTCTAGACAATAGGAATTCAGTCTAAGTGTTTCATTTAATACGCCACTTATTACGTCTATCTTCAAAGCTCCTTGTGAACAGTAACTAATTAATCCTCACCATTCTTCTGTGAAATATAGGGAAACTAATGTTTTGACTACACTCTATTTTCTAAGGTGTTCTGAAACTCTTTTAAAAAAAAGTTACTTAAATCTTGCTTTAGCCAACACAGTTGTGCTTGCCAGTATGGATGGGCCATAACTTATTTTAAAAACATTTTAAGAATGGATAGCAGTGACCTAGTCTCACAAGGATATAAAAAAAGAGTCAGCAAAGTGATAGGGTGTATTAGCTCCACACCGGTACAGCCGGGGTTAACCCTTCTCTCTCAGCCAAGGAAGCCACACATCCCTGAATCTGCTGGGCATGCTCCAGCTGGAAGCAGGGTGTAAAAGCCAGCAGAGCAGCTCAGTCTGAGCTGATGGCTGGCAGGGAAGGAGGTACGTTGCTAGCTCCTGAGGGAAGACTGTCGGCGCCCTCAGGCACGGAGGCCAGCCAGTCGGAAACGCACTCTGACACACCAGCTTGGAACGGCATGGAGAGACCAGAAAATCTCAGAGACTTGGGTCGGAAGTAACTGAGGGAGGTTTTGTGGGGAAACAGTCACAGAACCGGAGCAAGGCTCAGCATGTTTTGGTTGGAGCCCCACCGAGCTGGTGGCGGGCAACCCTGGCACCAATAGGGCCTTGGGTTGGGACCCGGTGGAAAGGGCGGGCTCAGGTTCCTGTATCCTGGCCACCATCCAGACTTTGGCTGGTAGGCTATACTACCCTGACAGTAGAGGCCTTACCATTGACTCTGACCGTTGGGCCGCACTGCCCTGAGAGCAGGGGCCCTAGTACTGACTTTGGCCACTAAGCCAGATTGCCCTGGTAACAGGGGCCGCATCATTGACTCCAGCTGTCAGGCCGTGTTGCTCTGATCACAAGGGTCATCGGACTAAGGCTATGCAGCCCCGAGACTGGGGCAGCCCTACAGACATAATCGTGTGGCTGGAATACTCCACCCCACCCTTCAAAGGGTGATGTGTGTACTAGCCCCATGACACAAAGTCATTATCCATCCATGGTTTTAAAAAAATGTATAATAATATGGCAGAAACTGGGTATACATGGGGCCTGAGAGAGGTTAAAGCAGGGGTGGGCAAACTACAGCCTGCGGGCCACATCCAGCCCACAGGCCCTTCCTGACCAGCCTGCTGAGCTCCTGGCTGGGGAGGCTGCTCCAGCCTCCCCCCGGCTGTCCCGGGGCCTGAGCTCCTGCCACTCTGAGCTGTGTGATAAGGGGGCAGGGCTGTGAGCACCTGCGGGGCAGCATGTCCCACTTTGGTGGGCCTGAGTGGTGTGGTCAGGGCCTTGGATAAGGGGCAGGGAGTCCTGGGAATCAATCAGGGGGCAGGGGTGTGGAAGGGTTGGGGCGGGCAGGGAGCAGGGAGGCTTGAGTAGGGGAAGGGGTTCTGGGGGGGAAGTTAGGGTGGGGGAGTTTAAGAAGGGGTTGGTCAGGGGACAAGGAGCAGGGAGGCTTTGATGGCGGTGCAGTCCCAGGGGATGGTTCTCGGGACGGGGCGGTCATGGGACAGGAAGCAGGGGATGGGTTGAGGGTTCTGAGGGGGGTGGAAAGTCGGAGAGGGTCAGATAGCGGGCGGTGCCAGGCTCCCCTACCTTACCCGGCCCTCCATACAATTTTTAACCTCGATGTGGCCCTCAGGCCAAAAAGTTTGCCCACGCCTGGGTTAAAGGACCGGCTCAGAACAACACAGCTTTCTGGGATGTGTGTCCTTTATTCATTTTAAATGAAACCAGATTCAGCTAAATCATTAATATCAGTATTATCTTTCCTGTCATGACTATCACCAAAACAAACTAAAAATTCAGTCATTTCTCACCCTTAACAGTTTGTTATCAAGGTAAGATAGCATTTACATAAGTCATCTTAAGGTCTCATTCTTCTCTGTGTAGTCATCATTTTTGTTTCCAGCCCTCAATGTAAAGCTCCTATGCCTTTTTGCCCACATAGATTTGCTCAGCTGAAGATACTAATATATCTTTTTAAAATAATGTAAAAGATATGTCTCATAAAAATACAATCCAGTCTTGCTGTTGTAACTATTGGTGGATGTGTTTAAACAGTTTTCTAAATTTAGGATTATTTTAAATTATTTGTGGTTGCATAATGATAAATCAACACATGTACCTGATACCACTTCATATTAGATTTTTGCTCAGTTTCAGGCAAGACTGTAAAGCTCAGGCTGAATTCTGTCCTTTCACTGCTCCAGAGGAGTGACTGCTGAAGACAGTGGAGTTACTTCTGATTTACACTGATGTACCTGAAAACAAAATTTGATTCACAGTCCTTTTTATTTAACCTCCACTGATGTGATGAAACTATATGAAGAGATTTTCAGTGTGAGCATTAATATATGTTGTTGTGATCTAGAAAAGCAAGAATATAACTTGCCTTCTACACCCACTATGAAACTCTGAGGATTCCACTGCCAGAATAACTCATGAATCTGTATCAAAAGCACTCCCAATCTGGCTATGGATTCCTTTTGGAACCCATCAGTGCCACTCCAGAATGGCACGGTGAGACTCTGGGGCCAACAGAGGTTCAGTTTTGAGTGGGCATGTAATTCCCTGGCATGTAATTTGGGATGTAGGCCAAAGGACTGAGACCACAGAACTAGGAATTAGACCTAGATCTCTTAAATGACAGTACTGATTGAGCACTCAATGAACCAGATCATTGCAAATCACTCTGCTGAGGCAGAATAATCACACATTCTTGAGTGCAGATGAGCTATTCTTGGTTTTGGAGGAGATGTAACATTCAATATATTAAACTGATTGCTGAAGTATTCATGAAACAAAATCTGCTATTCTTGGCAAGTCAAGAGCATCACCTACTGTGTTCCTCGGGTGGGAGAAACTCTCAGCTTCACTTCACACTTCTCTCACCTTAAGAACATGCAAGACAACACTCTTGATTTTGCCAAGAAATATAGAAACCTGTTAATTGGCTTTTATGTGATTACATATTAATTCGTGATTAGGAAGCAGGGGTGTGTGTGAATACTGAGGTGGCAAAATTTTCAGATGACAAAGTAATTTAGTTTAGTCAGCACTAGAGAAGACTGAGAAACAGCAGAAGGACCTAGCAAAGCTTAATGAATGAGTAGCATGGCAGTAGATGAAGTTCAGTGCTGAGGAAATGACACTGACAGCAAGGTAATGCACAGTGCATGAGTAGTTCAAGTTATTCCTTGTGGTCCTAAATAAACTGTCATCATTCAGGGAAAAGATTTAGATGTCATTGTAGATCATTCACGGAAGATCTCAGCTCAGTGTCAGCCGCATTCAAGAAGCAAACAAAAATATATAAATCATAGGACAAAGTGAAAATATTAAAATGCCATTATATGTCAATATATACCCTCACCTTGAATATTGTGTTTAGTTCTTATAATCAGATCTCTTTTAAAAAAAACCCACCAGAAAACAGAAATTTAGGAGGTCAACAGTACACAACAAAAATGACTAGAGTCATAGAATGACTTCGATATACAGAAATATTTGGAGGAGGAGAATGAAAGAGGATTTGATAAATGGCACAGAAAAGATAAACCAGGTGTTCCTACACACTTTATCATGATACAAGTTCAAGGCAATATATTACAATTTATGACAGAAAGTTGGGTTTCGTTAAAAAAATACATCCACTTATTTGTGGAACTCACTGCCCCAACATATCATTGTCCCCAACAAGTCAGTAGAGTTCTAAAACAGAATAGTCATATGGATAAAAACATCCAGAGTTATAGGATAAAAAAGTTATGAGGGATATGAACTCTGATGTTTCAAGGTATATGTCAACCCCTTACTGCATGGGATTAAAAAGAAATCTCCCCTAAAATCAGATTATTCCATGGTTGTTATCCATTATGGAGATTTTTGCACCCTCTGAAGCACATGGTACTAGCTATCATACCTACCTTGAGAGTCTGTTGATTTGAGCTATATGGCAAGTCTCTTATTACTACTCACTAATGTAGTGAGATGAAAGCCTGAGTGCTACTGAGGCTTTCAGCTTTTTTTCTTTAGCGTATGCACAACATACCTCAGATAGCATATGACCAGGATTTGTCACCGAATTTGTTCCACTGGTTGGCTCATTAATGTCCCCAGCTTGGGCCAGGACTGATGGGGAGTGCGACTTGAAAGCTGATCCATGCTCCCCAGAGTTTCAGCTAATAGCAGGTAATCTTGCCTGAATGACGGTTAATAAACTAACTACTCCTGTTTGTTAACTGTGCCACTGTAGTCAGCATTTTTCAGAACTGGCATCACACAAACCAGAAATGATTACAAAAAATTGGTATAATTCAATTGATATAATTAGAGTTGCATCAGAATTTAGATTATATATTTTCTTTCATATTACTTAAGTGGAATTTCTGTCCCAGCAACAGCAGGGGTGGGCATAGACACACACACGCACACGCAATCTCTCTCTCTCTTAAATTGCACAGTAATCCTAGGAACTGTATTATAACATACAAATGTCCATTTTCAAAGTCTTGTAAGTTCTCCATGCCTTAAACCCAACTCTGCTCTTAGATTCCCTGGTACTATTCTTGCCAGTTTATTGGCAATTGTAGTCTGGAAGAATTCCATTATTTCCACACACCAAATACAATAGAGGAGTTGAGGAAGGGTAGTGGTGTCCCCTCCAGCGCTGGGTGTTCCTATTTGAAGTTCAAAGCCCGTTACATGGCAGCTGACTGGGAGGCTTTCCAAAATCTACAGGAGGCTGGGAAAGAGTCCAAAAAAAGCAAGGAGTGTCCCAGCTGAAAGAGAGATCTGGCAAGTACGTATAGTTGAAATACAGCCCTCCTAGAGTCGTCATTTCCATAAACAGCCACATTGCTCTTATAAAAGAGTATTTACTAGATTTCCAGTGTGCTTGACTCAGTTGACCTAGCCAAAGACCCTCTAAAGAACAGCTGAACAATCCTTTCACTTTTTACATTACAGTACTTTTATCTTTGTCTTCCATCCTTGGTTTTGCCAATAACAACAGCTGATTTGTTCTAAGAGCTTGATCCTGCAGCCCTTGGTAACCCCTCTGAAGTGGGGTTATTTGCACAAGTAAGAACTACTCATAGGAGAATTAATTTTATAGGATCAGGACCTAAATTTCTTCCTGAAGTGCCTGCAACATTTTTGTCTCTGCCAAATCCAACTTCCCACTCTGTCCAGATGCTGCTCTTACATTCAAGATCAGTTTCCTCCAGCTTTGGTTTGGCTTATTTTTTGCTCCTTCTTTTTCTACTTAATCCCTCAATTTTCTTTTACCATATTTTTCTGGCTCTAGAGCCCGTGAAAGAATTTCTGTAGTCAGACTTTTTTGCAGGACTCCAAAACTGCAAAACTAAATGTACAGCTCACAGTTGAAAGTGCTGATCTGTGACTTGGGAGAGCAGAAGGATACAATCCATGTTTAGTTTAAAATCTAACCATTCTTATCATTACTACAGAGTGTGTTTATTGAGGTGAACTAAAACGCTTTAAAAATAAAAATGTCAGAATCCTAAATTCATGCACAGATTTATAAATCACAGCTTCATTTTAAAACTAGTTCCTCCTATACTTCATACACAAGATCAGAGTTCAGGTCTTTACTATTCTGCATTTCACATCTACAGTGGCTATACCAATACTTAAGGGCAATTTAATGAAGGCAGTCTGCTCCTGATTTGCTTTGTGTATTAGTTAGAGCAGGGTTCGGCAACCTTTCAGAAGTGGTGTGCCAAGTCTTCATTTATTCCCTGTCATTTAAGGTTTTGCGTGCCAGTAAGACATTTTAATGTTTTTAGAAGGTCTCTCTCTATAAGTCTATATTATATAACTAAACTACCTGTATGTAAGGTAAATCAGGTTTTAAAATGTTTAAGGAGATTCATTTTAAATTAAAATGTAGCTCTTATCACTTTAGTATGATCCTTGCCCTGGCTTTTCCTTGCTGAGTTTTCTGGTGTCTCCAGCCGGAAGTGGGCTGAGTGGGGCCGGTAGCTGGGACCGCAGCTGGCAAGGGGCTGGCGGACAGAAACCCAGACCGGCAGCAGAGTGCCACTGAAAATCAGCTCACGTGCCGCTTTGGCACACGTGCCCTAAGTTGCTGACCCCTGAATTAGAGGCCCAGAAAAGGGATTGGGCCCCTAATATGTCAGGCATTGTATATACATAATGAGAAAATGGTCCCTGCTCTCAATAGCTTATGATGTTAGTGAAGCAACTGTAGCAGGAAAAGGTCACAGAAACCTGGGGATCTGAATTCATGTCTTGACAGGTAAAAAGCCTGCAAGTTCACCTTCAAATGATAATACGGATTTAGAGCCTTTCCTCCCAAAGGAATGCTGTACCATACTCTGAAATGAGTCTGTGGCCACCTAGCATTCCACAGATGTCCCTTTGCATACTCAGCATACTATAGGAATGAAAATTTTTTACAGCATCAGGGGGACAGAACTAAGATCTTTTTTGCTCCAAAAGTCATTCCCCTACCACTTGAACTAAAGGCAAATATTCATTAGCTATTAGTCGTATCTGGCCTTTAACTGAGTTGGGCAGCTCTAATTCTATCCACTAGGAGCTGTATATCTACCTGTAGACAGTACATTTCTTGCTCTAAAATCCTCCCCAACTGCTTACTGGTTCAATAGCTAAAAGCCCATTAGTGGCTGTTGCTAGAACTCCTCCTTAACAGGTTACATATTTCTTAAGTGCCTCTGTGACGGGGCGCACCGGCCCCGCACGGGCCAGGGCTGCCCCTGGCCGGAAGTTCTGGCAGCGGAAGTCCCACCCCCGCTGCACTGGGCATGCTCCAAATGCTCAGGCAGTATAAAGGAAGGGAGCACAGCTCAGTCTGGGCTGACTGCCGTAAGAGCAGGACGTGCCGGGAGAGCTCCCACGGAGCCCCAGCCCCAGCCCCAGCCCCAGCCCCAGCCCCAGCCCCAGCCCCAGCCCCAGCCCCAGCCCCAGCCCCACCAGGAGCCGGAACGGGAGCCGTGGCAGGACCCTGCCGCAGAGTCTGAAGCTGACCACAGCCCGCCAGGAGCCCTAGGCCACTACCTGACTGAGGGGGCGACGGACCCAGCCACACACGGGGGATCAGCAACCAGCCAGGGGACCCCGTCACTGGATCAGGTAGAAACTGACCCCAGGGTAGTGAGGGAGTGGTATTGCCCACCCAAGGACACTCAGCGTGTTGCGGTAGGATCTCCCCGCTGAGTGGGGGTCAGGCACAGGGCCGCTAGGCCACACTGCCCCAGTGAAGGGGGATTGCTATAGACTCTGGCCGCTAGGCCACACTGCCCCAGTGAAGGGGGATTGCTATAGACTCTGGCCGCTAGGCCACACTGCCCCAGTGAAGGGGGATTGCTATAGACTCTGGCCGCTAGGCCACACTGCCCCAGTGAAGGGGGATTGCTATAGACTCTGGCCGCTAGGCCACACTGCCCCAATGAAGGAGAGTTGTTATAGACTCTGGCCATTGGGCCACACTGCCCCAGCCGAGGGGGCTGGTATTGACTCTGGCCATTGGGCCACACTGCCCCAGCCGAGGGGGCTGGTATTGACTCTGGCCATTGGGCCACACTGCCCCAGCCGAGGGGGCTGGTCAGGGATTCCGGCCACTAGGCCTCACTACCCCGCCTGGGGGCGCGAACCCTGACAGCCTCAGAGAAAAATATGTCTCCTCTTCCTAAGGGATGTACAAATACCAGTCATACTTTCTTGAGCTAGCTTATCTAGTCAAGTGTTGAGGCATGATGCTCCTGGGCATTCTTTCAACAGGTTTCCCCCACTGACCACAAAGGAAGTGGGAAGTCTTACCCCATTATTTTTGTTGAAGTTATAGTATTTCACATAAGTTATTTATGATTTTTGAAGATATCTTGTCTTAGGATAGATTTTTACTGCCTTAGAATATCTATCAATTTTATTATGAATCATCTAAATGTTTCTTTTGAAGCCAGGGATATAGCATAATGCTTGGGATCTTGGGAATTGCCAGTGTTTAACATGTATTTATTGATAGCATTTTCTTCAGGAACTTCAGGTTTCCGAGCCATTCTTTAGATCCCATTACTGGATTCCTCCACATCCAAAACTCCCAGGAAAATTAGGATCTGACTAATCTTTGACTTAATTATTCCCCTTGTTTTGTCAATCATTTACCTAATTTACCCTATCTTTTCCCCACCTCTTTAAAACCTGAGTAAGCAGCCCAGCAAATCAACAACCCTTTTCCCCCCTTTTGCTCATCTCACATGAAGGTACCAGCCATTACCACCCCAAGGCTCTGATCCTGCACAGACTGCACACATGCTTAATTCTATACACCGTGAGTGATCTGCAGGGTATGCACAGTGTGTAAAGTTCAGCACATGCATAAAACTTTGCAGGACTAGTGACTACCTTGTACTGGAGCTTCATTCAACAGCTAAAATAACCTTGCAGATGTCCACAGAGTATGTTCTGAAGTGACTTTTCAATTTGTAGTTTTCCCTCTTTGCAGAGGCTCAAAGTCTCTTCTCTTTTTTAAGGACCACTGAAACAAAAAGCTTCACTTCATCCATTTTCACTGTACCTGTTTCCTCAAGTTTTTAAAATAAAATAAAAACTCACCTTTGAGCTCAGATCAAGGACAGATAATATCAGCCCAAAAGACAAGTTTCTCAGAAGGTTATGTGCCTCTGAAAACAAGGAACAATGGAAATCATTTTGCAACCTAAATGTGTGGTAGTCTTTTCTACAAGCAAAAGCTGTCTTGTAACATACTGGTGATACAGCTTCTCTAGGTGATTCAGATGGAGGTGATGCAAAATATTTTCTAAGTGTACAGATGATGCAAAGGATCAAAAATGTAAATGCTCAGGAACAGCACAAAATACAGAAAAAAAACTGACATCTTAAGTACTAAGCTAAATTAGGGCAATTATATTTGGATGGTGGTAAATGCAGAATAAATATAGGTGAAACAGCTGTGAAATGGAGAAGCCACAGCAGCATAAACAGTATATTGATTTGAAAAGAGATTTGAAATCCCTGTAGAAGAGCCTGTGCCCCACCATGCTGCTTCAATAAAGAAAGCAAACATAATGCTGAGCTATTAGGTTGCAGCAGATTGAAGAAAGATCAAAAACTGAATCTGGCAAATCAAGCATAAGGCAGCATTTTTTTCTGTAAACACAGTGTTTTAGACCTCAGCTTGTATATGGCATATGAGGTGATCAAAGTTAAGGACAGACAGATTTTTCCAAAGGGTAGTAAGCTTTTTAGGGGAGGGACCTCCATCTTCCTTTATGTTTGTATAATGGCCAGCACAATGAGGCTCCAATCCTGAATGGGGCCAGTAGGTGCTACTGAAAAACAAATAATAAAGAATAAAGAATGGGTGAAGTGGAGAGCAGTGAAAAAGTTTATTAGTTAATTATCAGGTAAAACTGGATAAGAACTGCAGTGGTCCTATTTTCATCTACATCCTGGAACAGATAAGTGACCAACAGCAATATAGGTAACAAAGAAGGCACATACAAACTACTCTGTATTATATATTCAGACACGACCATACACCATACTTCATATATTCTAATTCTACAACTATCAAGTATAAGCATAAACTGTTTAAGGCTATAGCTGTTAAGCACTCATATACTCTGTTGATGACTGTAGTATACATGCCTAGATGAAAGACAGATAAGATTAGATACATAGACATAGCTGTTAAATCTTCTTTCCATTTTTCTTTCAACCCTTGTAAGCTACAAAGGACCTCAATCAGGTGATGGTTCAACAAGATTCATGTATGGCCAAAAAAAGTTTGTTTTCTTTCTTGGCCTAGGCCCTTTGGAAGCAAAGTGATAGACAAGAAGTGGAGTGTAATGTATTTGAATTAGTCAGCAAGTCACATTATAAAACTGAATATTGGGGAAAATTCCCTTTGGACATCACAGACGTGCAGCATTAATATGGCTGGCACTCTTGAACATACTGGAAGTCTATGGGTTAAAATGCTGAAGACTGTGATCAGTTGCCCATCCACTAGGCCTTTAGTTTTAAAAAGGGAACACTTCCATCTATGGACATGATGATTAAGCCTGAGAGAAGCAATTGCAAACCAAGATAAGCAGTAACCAGCTGACACATTGCCAATTCAGAAATATCATGAAACATAAATGACCAATATATACAGAACAAAAGTCTTTCTTCTTCAGTAATGAAGCTTTTCTCTTTTTATTCTACATAGAGAACTAAGTCTGCTGTGAACAATTCAACAATCTCAGGAATATGTTTCTTAAAGGTTAGTCAGGGAGAAAACTGTGCTTTGAGTCACTGATAAGCATAATATATCTTCTAAAACAGTTTCATCCAACCAGGTGATCTGTAATTCACCTCTGTGTGTTGTTAGCACAGCTTGGTACCACTATATTTGTGCACTAACTACACTAAGAGCAGCATGTTATTGTGGGGTGTTTTTTTTTTAAATGACTCAGAACCAAAGGGATCAGTTTAAAAACAAAATTAGTTTGCTTCAAGAAGGCTCAGCTTTAAAGGCCAAGTAAATTGAAGGGGAAATTTTCTCAAGGAATGGGTGGTGAACTGGAAGAAGGCTACTTCTTCCGAAGACTAAGGGTAACAAAGATAGTCCAGTTGAGGAGAAGACAGCTGTGGGACATGCCACTCCCGGAGCCATCCTGGTTGTCAGCAAAACAATACACCCCAGGAAGAGGGGTAGGATATAGTCTCTGCAAAAGGGTAATAGACTTTAAGAAACTAAGCCAATAAAGCAAAACATCCAGGCTTTATTGGCTTAGTTCCAGCCAGCCCCACGTCTTGCCAACTGGGGTAGAAGAGAAGGTAAATGATGGATAGTTGGATTTGGCTGGGTGGGTTTAGGGAGCCCCCTTCATCTCCCACTGTTCAAGAGAGGATGATGATTCTTCATGGCAACCTAGCTGTAGCGGCTCAAATGGAATGGCTTCTCTGCAACAATTTCATTTAGAAAAATATGCTTTTACTAGTAGAAAAACAGATTAATTTCTTAGATCTGCTCTTTTGTATATGGGCATGAGTGGACATAAAACAGAACTGACTCCTAGAAATGGAAAGACGAGAACACTTGTTGATATGGAGCCTTCCATACCAGTCACCACCAACACCTGATGAAGGTATTGTCTCAAAATCAAGTACTGCAATCTTTTGACCAAAAGTAAGCACCTAAGGGATCCAGAAATTAATAATCCCAATCGGTGACTACATAGTGAAAAATGTACCCCAAAACATCTATGGCCTATAGAAAACAGAAAGACATGCTGCCTTCCAGTTGACAGGACAAATGCTATCACAATACATGTATCAGTTATTCTAAAGGATGCTGGACAGCTCCCATTAATTATAATCCAATTTGCAGCATGTGATGCCAACGAAGGAAGATTTTCACAATCAAAACATGTCGGGGAGCTGGAAAGAAAACTGAAAATATGGCTAACACTGGATCCCTTTAGAGATACTTCAGGGGCCAAACATCAGCAAAGAAAGGAGGAGTCTGATACTGGAGACCAATTTATGGGTGCACCAGTGATGCAGTAGAGAGTGGGGTTGAGATTCACAGAATGCTGGAATACTATCTGAGATGCAAGACTATTTGGGGTTCGATGGTCGTCAATTACAGCAGAACTGGTTCCTACTGGTTGGTTCAAAATTGCAAGGGCTTTTTAGGTGGGGTTTAAATTATGTAGGAAATGAGAAGGGGGACTTCCTTTAGCCCCAAATAATCTGAACTATGACTTGAAAAAGCACGCACAGTAAGATATCAGAGACAAGTTTTTAAGCAAACTGTTTTATTCCTTACCCACACTCAGACTGAACTTGCTGGTACCAACTAGTCAGCAGTACTATCAGACTGCTTTCTTTGTAAGCATTTTGATGTGTAAAAGGATTTTAAAGAACAAAACTCCCTATTTATTCAGGATGAAATTCACTGCTGTGCAGAGGACGTATGCATCACTCTCACACAAACCTTAATTTGGGGGCTTAAGTGGGACTTAAGAGTGCTCCATAGGTCCTGTGCTGGCCCTCTGCACAAGGCGAATTTTGTCTTAATTTTTTAACATAATATGGCATTCTGGTGGTAATCACTAGTGCAGATCACCATAGAGTTATTCAACATGAGAGAAAATCTATCTATCTATATATATATAAAAGTCAAATGGTGTATGCGTGCATGCGTGTATGTACGTTCCCTTAATCCTTCCACACCGTTTGAGCTAGAGACTTGAAATTTGTTACAGTTATAGGCTTTAGGGTCCTAATCAGGGTAAGAATCGAAAATTTTTCAAATCTCACCTCTGACGCCCCCTAGGGGTGAAATTCTTTAAAGCCCATTCACATCAGCTGGGCAGCAGGTTAACACCTGCTGTTCTCTGTGACATAGGTATGATGTAATAATACCCCCCTCCAACGGACCCCACATGTGCTCAGCTCTCTGCCCCCTCCCCCCCTCCAACGGCCCCCGCACTTGCTCAACTCTCTTCCCCCCTCAGGTAAGAATCGAAAATTTTTAAAATCTCACCCCCCTCCCCGCCTCCAACGGCCCCCGCACTCGCTCAGCTCTCTCCCCCTCCCCCCCACTCCAACGCCCCCCCCCACTGTCAGCTCTCTCCCCCCTCCAACGCCCCCCCCCCACTCAGCTCTCTCCCCCCTCAGGTAAGAATAAAAAATATTTCAAATCTCCCCCCCTCCGACGGCCCCCCACTCACTCAGCTCTCTCCCCCCTACCCCCCTCCAATGGCCCCCCCACTCGCTCAGCTCTCTCCCCCCTCCCCAACAGACCCCGCACTTGCTCAGCTCTCTCCCTCCTCCCCCCCTCCAACGGACCTGAGCAACGCCAGGTATTTTTGCTAGTACATGATAAAGAAATTGTCAGGATGATATAAACTCTCTCCTGTACTGATTTTAGGGGAATAAAAACAAACATGTTAACGTAAATACTTTACTGTAATTTGTGGAGCAACAGTTGCAGCATCCATGATACTCTTCTTACCAGAAAAACGGCTAACTTGCTTTAATAGAACCTAGACCAAGGGAACATTCTTAAGTTAGAGAATACAAAAAGATTGAGATTTTTCTAAGTTATTTAAAGAGATGGATCCAACCCAGATTCTTGGGGAAATTCAACGTGTGGGTTTGACCAGTCTCTAATCATGTGATCTCATTTTTCAGCAAATGACAGTGGACTTCAGCACCATTTGTTAAGAAGGCCACTCAAAATGAGGAAATGTTTGAATAGCTAGGGTAATCAAAATGACAAACCTAAGCAAAGAGAGATTACTACTGAATTTATATTTTACGGAACTGGTGACTATTCCAGCATAGTATCATGTTTAGATAGAAGAACCAGTACCAAAATAGAGAGCAGAACAATATGCAGATGAAAGTCCTCACAAAAACCATGGCCTAGTAAATGTTTGGCAAATACAAGCAAGGGTGTGCTACTCTAATTTAAGATGATTATTAACAAGGTGTTTGCAAATATTTTGGACTATCCTATCTAGTAAGACAAAATGGGCACATTAATATGCAGTAGGAACTGTAATGCTAGGGCCTTACGTTAGAGCAGCTGTGGGGAGCAGGGCCCCAAAAGCTTCACTCACCCACGTGGCTAAGGGTGGGTGAAAGCAACTTATGAAATGCCCCAGCCTCCTGAACTGATCCCAATTCCCATTACCAACTTCAGTGGGAGCCTATCTATCTTACTCTTAGCCCCATCAGATTTGATATCTGGTTTTGAACTTTTAACTCTGTTCCAATCTACTGTTGTTCAGTCTTCTGCTGGCACTTCCTCCCCTCTCCTCTCTTTTTTACTCCCTATATTCTTCCCTGTTATCCATCTTATCCCCATTAAAAACAGCAGCAGAAAACAAAGAAAAAGTCTCTGGATCTAAAAAGACATTTGCTAGACACTCTGACCTCTTGTATGTTCCATCTCTTTCCCCCACCCTTTGTCTGTCTTGTCTGCTTAGGTGAGACTTCAAGGGGCCTACTCACAAGCTTAAAGTTAAGCACGTATATAATTCTCTGAGGATTGGGGTGTAATCTGGAGCAGTTACTGTATTTCTATACATTAGTAGAGCTCCTAGCATAATGGGTATCCAATTAAGGCATTTAGGTACTACTGGAATATAAATAAAAAAAGATTACGGTGCACAGAAAATGTACATAATCTACAGAAGTGCAATCTCTCAGGCTTCTGAGGTAGAGATGTTTTTTTCATCAGGTGTCTTCTGCACACTTGTCTCATCTCAAAACCACATAGTATGGCTGGAGACTTCATGAAGAACAAGTCTCTACTGGGTTGTCAGCAGGGATCTCCTCAGAGCCTAAATTCTCCAATGTGAGCTAATGAAATGAAGGAACATTTCAGTTGGAAGGAACTCCCTTTTAGACCGTCAATGTTATCAGCTGACGAAAGTGCGGGAGGCTAGTATTAAGCATCTTCTAATACTTTCCCCACCATAGTTGAGAGTCTTGCTTCTATTCCACTCCCAATCCTGCCCAGCCCTAACAATCAACCCGGTTGTCTCATGTAGCCTTAGAGTGATTACATGGCTAGGCTATTCAGCCAGCCTCAAACATTTTATTTGTTTATAATCTGCCAACACCACTGAGATTTTGAAGTACACTCTGGTTTTCAGCTGTTAGATAAATATCACAAAGGTTAGGCTGAGTCCATTCTAGCAGGAACGAAACCATAAAATAGCAAATATCAGAGCCTACACAACACAAAAAGTGGGCCAGAGTGAAAAGTAAAGGTAAAGAGTGCAAGTGTACTGAGGAGGCGTGGTCTCCCTCAAAGACGCCCCCTGGTAGGCTGAACCAGGACAGCCACGTCCATCCCAATGGACGTTGAAGGGCAGGACAGAAAGGGAAAGTATAAAACGTGGGCCTGCAGCTCAGTTGTGGGGGAACTGCCATGAGAGATGGAAGAATCCTGCCTTTTTCAAGAGCCTGCAGAGGAGCTGCCTTCTGTGGACTGGCCAGAGCCAGGACCGCTGGCTAACCAAGGAGCCGAGGAGCTGCCACCTAAAGACTGGCCGGATTTCCATAGGCTGCCAGCTGACCAAGAAGCTGAGGAGCTGCTGCCTGGCTGGCGTTCCCCAAGATGACAGACACAAGTACACCAGAGAGGGAGAGCAGGAAGCAGCCCAGGGAAACCAGGCAACTGTCTGGTCGAAAAGTGGCTTGACACAAGGTCCGCATGTTGTAAGTGGATCCCTGCTGACCCAGGAGTGGGCTACTCCGCAATTGTTAGGGCTCTGGGCTGAATGTGGTGGAGTTGGGTGGGCCTACATCCCCCCTGCCACCCTACCCTGTGGGGTGGCAATACTCCCCCCTCTTTAGGCCTGGAGACCTGTGCTCCTCAGGCAACTGTTACCTGAGCCCCTAGACTTTATTGGTGCCCTGCCCTGACTGGGACTAGGGCTCATAGACTGCTTGGCTGCTCTGCCCTTATTGCAGGCCAGAGCCTATCTTGTTTGGCTGCGCCACTTTGGCTGAGGGCCTGGGTCTCAGGGACTACTTAATCACTCTGTCCTGCTTGCTAACTGTTGGCTGCTATTGTGTTCTGCCTGGCTAGAGGGCCAAAACACTAGATGTAGCTAATTCCACCCCTTTCGACTCCCCTTTTCAGGTATGTGACAGCAAGGAGGTGTGGCCCCCCTCAGAGACTGAGAAGAAGGGACAGCCACACAGTCCACAGTCAGGCAACAACATAATCAAGAAAGGAATGAGAAGAAGTGTAGCAGAGGATTCACTCCAATCCTTTAGTCAGATCTATATGGAAATAAGAAGGGAAAGGAAATGGGATTTCAACAAATACTGTTGCCCCTTTTTCATCTAAGCAATTAGTTAAAGATCAGACTTTGGGATGTTCCAGTTGGAAACAGAAATTGATGGAGTTTGATATTTTCCTTTATGTAATCTTGCTTATTTACAATGCATGTAAAAAGTGTTGCTTCTCTGAAAACAGAGGGAAATAAATGAGCAATTTCTTAGCTTATGGCCCTAAGCGTCTTCAGCCAACTACCTTTTTTAATATGGCATCTTCATTACTGGAGGTAGCCCATTCTCTATGATCCTCTGCTAATTTCTTTGTGGATTAATAGTCCTTTTGATCCACTCAGGATACCACAACATCCATCCAAGATCTTTTTCTGCTCTATGTATTTCTGCTATCAACTTTTCCCCTTCCAGTGCCCGTAAACATGCATCATCCATTAAACTTCTTAAAATGTGCCCTGAAAATCAGATCCTTCTTTTCATAAGATTTCCAACTAGCGTTTGCCAAGTTCCAATCATCACCAAAAGTATACTCAGAGCCAAGTTTTAGCAAACACCAGATCCAAATTTCTTTCTCTAGCTTTTTCCAGAGTCACACTGTGCTCACAGGTTACTGCTTGTCTTTTTTGCTTTTTGCCTGTCTGTTCTCAGTTTCTGTGTGTTCTCCCTCTCCTTTCTTTCCCCCAGTAAACATAAATAGTACTCAGCAAAATAACCAAAAAACCTCCACTCACTCAGACCTGGGCAGGTTCACAACTCTTTTATCTTAGGTAGGGGCTTGTGATTAATTTATCCTTACACTTATGTTAATTGAAGGGTGAATTCAAGATGCATTTATACACACAGAAAAAAAAAGTTGTACATTAGCATATCAAATCATAGAATCTCAGAGTTAGAAGGGACTTCAGGAGATCATCTAGTCCAACCTGCTGCTTAAAGCAGGACCAATCCCTATTTTTACCCCATATCCCTAAATGGCCCCCTCAAGGATTGAGCTCACAACCCTGGGTTTAGCAGGCCAATGCCCAAACCACTTGAGCTATACCAATTCTAAGAATCAGAGAGGTAGCCGTGTTAGTCTGGAATAGCAGAAGTGACAAAGAATCCTGTGACACCTTCTAACTAAAGTATTGAAGCATAAGCTTTTGTGGGCATCTGACGAAGTGGGTATTAGCCCATGCAAGCTTATGTTTCAATACTTTAGTTAATCTTTAAGGTGCCACAGGACTCTTTATCACTTCTCCAATTCTAAGAGGCTGTTAAATTTAGATGGGCCATTATCAGCAGGATTTTTTTCTCCTGCTGATAATGGCCCATCCAAATTTAACAGCCTCTTAGAATTGATATGCTAACGTACAACTTTTTTTTCTGTGTGTATAAATGCATCTTACTTCTGTTCCATTCTATGCATCCGATGAAGTGGGCTATAGCCCACGAAAGCTTATGCTGAAATAAACTGGTTAGTCTCTAAGGTGCTACAAAGTCTTCCTCGTCTTATTTACCTTTTGAAGATATCTTGAAGGATTCAGTTCTTTAGCTAACAAGACTCCAGGAAGAACCTAGCTCTTAAGGCTTTTTTTTTTTTTTTTTTTTTTTTTACTTTTGAGGGCAGGGTAGCAGAACAGAGCACAAGCCGTATCTCCAACATGCCACAGAAAAATATTACAGGAAAAAGAATAACAGGCTAGGTTCTAACTTCAACATACTATTGCTTATCACAAAACACCTCCTAATATTCCAGATGTCAGATTTTAAAGATCAGCACCTGAGATCAAATTCTAGTTTACTGAATATATCACTTAATTAAAGCTAGAATAAAATGCGGATTCCAATTTTGGATAGGTGGCTGTGGTACTACTAATTAGACTTGAAAAATCTCCCATTAAGCACATGTGCTAAAAGTGTACTAGAGTTTTTCAAGATTTTCAAAGATTAAAATTTAACCCTATATGCCTTGGTTATTTGCAGTATCCAGTATATCATCCTAAAAATAGCTAGATTTATTCAAAATTACTAGCGGGTCATGTTTAAGAGCACAAATCCTTGACTTTGGCCCTGTTGTTTTCAAAACAATGTTGTGCCTCTACCTTGCATGTGATGTAAAACCCTGTCTGGTATTGACAGCTCTTATCTCAGTGTGGCAGGGTGGGGTCTGACCCAGCCCTGCTGCCCCTTTAAGAGAGCAGGGAAGCCTCTGCAAACCTCCGAGTGAGGGAAGGCTAATCAGCCACCTGGGCTGCAGAGGGCTCAGGGTTATGTGTTGCACCTGGCAGCCTCTCCACAGGATAAAAGCCTGTCAGCGGGGAAGCCCAGGGTGGAGAGAGAAGGAGACAGGGAAGGGAGTAGCTGAGCTAACTATTCCTGAGGCCAGCCAAGTGAGGGCTGGGCCTGAGCTAAAACCTAAGTTTACTTGAAACCTGCAAAGCTGTATTTAGGTGGTGGGGCTTGCACTGTAAATAAAGAACACTGTTGGAAGCCACAAAAGAGTCTCCTGCCTGTTGTGATGTGTGGGAAGAGCAGATCTCTTACACTCAGCCGGAAGGAATTGGAATTATATTTTTACCACTCTTGGCTTGTAAGAAATAAGAGCTCTACTATCTCATAAAAACATTCTTTTCCTAATCCAGTGTTAGATGCTGGATAAGTTTTTTACAATGATAAACTTACTGGTAAAAAGATTATTTATATTACAAATCAAACACACTTTTGCCCAGTACATAAGAATTATAGGAATTTATAAGGCGCAGAAGAGTCTTGTTTGCAAATTTGGAAAAAATATATCTGCTCTGATAAATTCTATTGTGTATTTGAATAACCTACTGATTGTTCAGTGTTCCATAAGTACAGATATGAAATTGTTTTCTTACTATATGTATTGTTTTTCAGTTCTTGTGTAGATTTTTCTCATGTCCACAGACAAGAGTTGACATGACAACAACTTAGCCAAAATATGTCCCTTTAAGGTAGTAATCAGAGATAGGATTAATTTCCAAGTAGAATTCTTTGGTTTTCATTTGGACTGAACAGAACAGGTAATCATTAAGCGATCCATTACTTGTCACCCATTCCCAGCTTCTGTCAAACAAATCCCTAGCCTCTGTTTGTCAGAAGCTGGGAATGGGTGACAAGGAATGGATCACTTGATGTTACCTGTTCTGTTCATTCCCACTCGGGCACCTGGCATTGGCCACTGTTGGAATACAGGGCTAGATGGACCTTTGGTCTGACCTAGTATGGCCATTCTTATGTTTTTATAATGTAACTATAATGAATTAAATCCAGTTAAATATGCTTTCAAGGTTTTTCAGTATATAAAACCTGACATATACTATATTTCAATCAAACAATGTCACTTTATACTTTTATGTACCTTTGAGGATTACAACCTATTTCAAAAACAGTAAGTATTATAATACCCCTGTAAATTAGGCTCATATTATTATCCCCACGGAGAAAATGAAGGTAGAGAAAGGTTAAATGATTTGACCAAGCTTACGCAAGTCAGTGGCAGAGCACTTCTTTTTATTCACACAATAGCTAAAGGCAAGAAAATCCTCTGATTAGTCATCATTAGCATAACTAACCTCCTTTCCAGCTTCAGTACACATTACCAAACAAATATCACAATATCCAAATGGAATCATATATTCCTCATCACCACTTCCCTTTTGTTTTTCAGATAGTCATCCACAGTACCCACTAATTCCTCAAAATCAGCCAAATGCACCTTAACTTCAACCTCAGAAAGTCTCTCATTAACACACATACTTTTACTTTAAAATCACTACAGTATTATTGCCTTCTAGAGAAATTGGAGGGCACTTATTTTTTCCTGTACTTTAGCTTCCAGTCTGCAGTCGAGCCTTTTGTAATAATCTCAATAGAGAGCAAGACTGCAAAAAAGTGATGTCACGAACCCACTCATGTTTTAATATGCAACAGTTTAAATAGATGGCCTAATGTGATGTTACATTATCTTGTGATGATATTCTACTAACTATTTTAAAATAATTTCTGACATTCACACAAACTATCAGGCCCAATCCTGAGGTCCTTACTTAAGCAAAATTCCCACTGCTTTCTTACTGGCAGTTTGCCTGAGTAAAAACTGAGTTAGTAGTTCAATACTGGGCCCTACAGTGAACTCAAAGCAAATAAGATGATAGCATGAGGCCTGGTTCTGTCCTGTCTTGTTCCTGGTGTAGTCATTTAGACTATGTAAATTGAGGCTAAAACGCTACCATTCTCTCTTTATATCATCTTGCACCCACTTTACATAGATGTAAATGACTAAACAAGGAGGAAGGCCGTGAAGAATCAGGCCTATGGATTAAAGTAAATCCTAACTCACAGTATTATCAAATCAGTCACTTGAGCCTATTATTTCAGTGAAAGAAGGCCCTTGACTCTGGAATTAATTTCCCTGTAGGTCTAACAGAGCACAGATCTGATGTCCTTAAGGACACAAACATCACCTTCTTTCAGGCTTTGGCGTAAGTGGCAATTTACAGCATAACTGTCAAGTTTGAATCTATTATATTTAGTTTGATGATGATCAACTAATTTTATAGTCTTAAAAATGTTATTTACTCCACAAATATGATGGACACATCTTTTAAGAATACATAAAGATGTGCTAAGTATTCCCCCACTTATGTTACTTATTTACTTTCACATCACTCATTCTGGACAGTGAAACTAGACTGGTATTTTTTCTAGGCAGTTACATGCTCAGGTTCTTATGCATTAATGCAATACCGTTGTTCAGACTGCAAGCACAGCAAGGAGAATGTTTAAGTCTCTGTCCTCTCAAAGAATCCATTTAAATTTAATTTCTTTTTAATTCATTAACACATTTCTATAAATATTAGGGTTTGTAAAAATAAGAATCAATAATAATAAATAGCAAACCAGAATTGGGAACCTAAATTACAGGGACATCCTGAAAGTTGTGCGTGGGTTATATTTAGAGGTAAAACTCATACTATACAGATACATTCATTGGTGATTCTGGATTAGATTTAATTGCTTCCAGAAATGAAAGGGTAGCACACTAATTAGCCATTTACAATATGAGACTTTCTTTACCTTGGATGTTGATCTTTTTAGTTAGTATTGTTCCAAGATGTTAAAAATGACTGCATTCTGCAGCAACCAGGGGGGAAAAATCAGTGGTTAAATATGTCTGACTCGTGGAGATAATTTAAATGGAAAAAAATCCAGGTCATTGGCCTTTTTAAACAGACCCCAGGCAATATTTACTCCTCCATAAATAGCACAGTCACATGAATTGTGTTCAGTAAAGCCTTCAAAACAAAAAAACAATTTACAGACTGAAACACAAACTGTGGTTCATGTGTTCACTGGGAAGAATTAAGTGAGTTTGCTGCATGCTCTGTGCTTAGTGATTCGGGTGTCAGGTCTGTTGGAAAGAAGGTGGATCGGGGTACTCCATCCCCACGCAGCAAGATGGAAATGCTGGGGTTCTTCTGCAGATTAAAGAAGTCTTTGGTATAATGTCACATTACACTGTGGCAGAAAAAAGCATTGCTGCTTTTACCACCATGATTAAGGACTCATCGACACAGGGAAATTTACCAGAGTTACTATATCAGCATAATTATACTGCTGTACTTATACAGGCACATTTCCTTGTGTAGACCAGCCCTAACACGAATGTATATTCTCCTGTAACTTCAATAATAATGTTTACTTAACCTGCTGCAAGGAATGTGTTATGGATAGTATGCAGGAGAAACCAAACAGATTGATTGTAATAAATAACAATATCACATGCCTCTTAATAAGTGCTTTTCATCCATTGATCTCAAAGCACTTTACAAAGGAGATCACTATCATTATCCCTGTTTTACAGATGGGGAAACTGAGTAACAGAGAAGGAAGTGACTTGCCCAAAATCACCCAATAGGCCTAGGGTCTATTTATTCCTACCTTTTAACCAGTTACCAATCCATGAGAGGCCCTTCCCTCTTATCCCATGATAGCTTACTTTGCTTAAGAGCCTTTCGTGAGGGACCTTGTCAAAGGCTTTCTGAAAATCTAAGTACACTATATCCACTGGATCCCCCTTGTCCACATGTTTGTTGAATCCCTAAAAGAATTCTAATAGATTGACAAGGCATGATTTCCCTTTACAAAAACCATGTTGACTCTCCCCCAACAAATTATGTTCATCTATGTGTCTGACAATTTTGTTCTTTACTATAGTTTCAATCAGTTTGCCCGGTACTGAAATCAGCCTTACTGACCTGTAATTGCTGGGATCATCTCTGGAACCTTTTCAAAAAATTGATGTCACATTAACTATCTTTCAGTCATTTGGTACAGAAGCGGATTTAAATGGTAGGTTACAAACTATAGTTAGTAGTTCTGCAATTGTGTGAATACCATCTGGTCCTGGTGACTTATTATTGTTTAGTTTATCAATTTGTTCCAAAACCTCTTCTAATGACACCTGAGTCTGGGACAGTTCCTCAGATTTGTCACCTAAAAAGAATGACTGAGATTTGGGAATCTTCCTCACATCCTCAGCGGTGGAGACCAATGCAAAGAATTCATTTAGTTTCTCCCCAATGGCCTTATCATCCCTGAATGCTCCTTTAGCATCTCGATTGTTCAGTGGCCCCACGGGTTGTTTAGCAGGCTTCTAGCCTGTGATGTACTTATTATTATTATTATTTTGCTATTACTGTTTCAGTCTTTGGCTAGCTGTTCTTCAAATTCTTTTTTGATCCTCCTAATTATATTTTTACACTTCATTTGCCAGAGTTTATGCTCCTTTCTATTTTCCTCACTAGGATTTAACTTCTACTTTTTAAAGGATGCCTTTTTGTCTGTCACTGCTTCTTATACTTATCTGTTTAGCCACAGTGGCACTTTTTGGGTTCTTTTACTATATTTTTTTAACTTGGGGTATATATTTAAGTTGAGCACCTATTATGATGTCTTTACAAAGTTTCTATGCAGCTTGTGGGGATTTCACTTTTGGCACTGTATCTTTTAATTTCAGTTTCACTAACCTCATTTTTGTGTAGTTCCCTTTTCTGAAATTAAATGCTACAGTGTTGGGCTGCTGTGGTGTTTTCTCTGCCACAGGGATGTTAAATTTAATTATATTAGAGTCACTATTACCAAACGGTCCAGTTATATTCAACTCTTGGACTAGATCCTGTGCTTCACTTAGAAGTAAATCAAGAATTGCCTCTCCTCTTGTGGGTTCCAGGACTAGCTGCTCATTGATAGATTTACTCCATTATGCATTACAAAATATTTCTTAAAGGACTAGTTTCTAAATCTTCAGTTAAAAGGCAAACATTTCCCAACAGAAATAGTTCCTTTTTATTTTCTAGTCTGTGTTCAACTCTATATCACAGAAAACTACAAATATGTAAAGGATAGCACTTGTTGGTATTTATGAAGGGCTGGTTTGTTACAAACATAAACATTTAGGAAATGACAATAGAAATGTGTACTATTTATTTGCTTTCAAACTTCAATTAACAAAACACCATTCATTTGTTAAAGCTGAATAAAATAACCTGTTGATGGATTATATACATACTTTTTTGCTCTTCAGAATTTTGCTAAGGGAATGCCATTCTGGTAAAGACATTTAAATGACTTTAAAAGGTTAGCTGTGAACTTATGCTCCCAAGGGATTGCTTGGCATCTCTTATGGAGTCAGATGGACTACTACTGAGCATGACAGAACTGCTTCTTCCCAGAGTGATTGACTCTGGGACTGACTTTGGAAATTAAGGGTACAATCCCCCTTCATTAGAATTAGGCTACTCATGTGAGTAAAATTATGCACATGCATAAACCTTTGCAGGATCAGTATTTTTGTTAATTGCCAGTTTCACTGTTTCCCTCATGTAGCTCAATTCTCTAAACATGTATGCAAGAGTAGCCTGATTCATACAAGCAGTCCTACTGACTTCAATGGAACCACTCACATCTGTAAAGTTATTTGTGTAGCTGTCTGAAGGATCAAACCTTTAGTAATTTTCTCTTTAAAAACACCAACAGAGAAACAAAAAAATTCTTTCAGATTTTTTTTTAATTTTTTTTTTTTTTTAAATTTAGGACATACTGTTCAAAGGAAGCACTAGCAAAAAATTGGATTTTTAAAATTAATTAAAAAGCATGTTCATAGTGTCTCTTTAAATATTAAAATCTTGAACAGAAAGTAATTTTCCCTTCCCCCTCAATGGAGCACCATTCCTAAAAATTATAAGTAGAATCTACCTTAAAGCAGAATCTAGATCCAAACATTTTCTTTTCACTTTAGTCTTCTAAGAACTTGTCAATGAAGCTGTCTTGTCATCTATTCCAAAATAGGAAAATTATGTTAAGTAAACCCAACTAAAAAATAGGTCTCACTTTTTGACAGAATGAACTGTTGTGAATTGTTCCTTTTTTCTTGGGTTGACTCAACTGTTAATGATATTTCTTTAGAGGTGAGGTATGAAGATAAGCTAAAATATTTAGCTGAAATATTTTCAGTATCAGTGTGGGTTCCCCACACAAGCCTTCTAAAGAGATTTAATTCCATTACTGCAGAACACATCTCCCACCTAATGATAGGTCTCCCAAGGTTAGCAGCCTCAACCATTTTCTTGCATTTTCTCAGCTACTTCAAGCAGTGGACTTTTATTTTAATTATTTTGAATTTGGCAGCCCAAATAAGATTACTAAATTTAAATAAAATCTTGGGAAAGAAGTTGAATGCTCAGAAAAGTTTCTTATATTTAACTTAGCACTTAACATTTATATAATACTTTTAATCCATTGATCTCGACTTTAAGATGAAGATTGATTGTTTTGCACTGGGAACAGGCAGCTAGACATTAGGGAAGGACTGAGTTGCTATAAAACAGTGCATAGGATTACTGTCACTTTCTAAAAATGAGTGTGGGATAAAATGACATCTATTAGAGAGTATGTGGGAACAGAAGAACACTCCCTCTGATACCAGTGGAGAGAATATATTCTGGCCTATCATCTCCTGGAATAAGGTGCTGTGTTCTATACATTGAAATTTGGGCCTACTAGATAAAAAGTGCCAGAATTTGCTTAAATAGACATGAGCAGGATCTCCTATTAGCCATGTAGGGGAATGAGCAGCTAAACATTGCCACTTTGTTTGGGAAGTGGATTTTGTTAAAATACTGAAAAAAACATTGAATGGAATTTATTTGATTAACAGAAGGCGCTTTATGCTCCCCATTCTTTAGGCAAGATTTATTTATAGCACCAGGGAGGCTGGACAGGTTGGGTGCAATATACATTTTTTCTGAACATAATACAGGATGCATAACTATCACTAAAAGAAAGCAAAACAAAAACACACACACATGATGGGGGTATGGAAATGAATTCCTGAATGCATTTTAAATAACAAGAAAGAAAGAATGACATTGACACAATATATGTCAGTGGAGAGAAATGTGGGTAGGATTGTTTAAGTTACAGGCTTCTATTTTGCTTTGAGTCCTTTCTTGGAGTTTATAAAGAAATAAAAGTGATATAATAAAATCTGGTAATGTATAAATGGCAACAAAGTACATCTGGAATACGATAAATTTCGATACATGGCAAAACTGTAAGCCTATCACCTAATCTGTGTTTTGCTGTTATGGATTGTGTATGTATGAAAACAATGAAAACTCAGCAAAGCGCTTAAATACATCACACATTAAGAATGTAAGTACCATTGAAATCACTGGCACTTCAGCACATGCTTAAAGTTAAGTGGATGCTTAAGCTCTTTGCTGAATCAGAAACAAACCACTAGAAAAAAAATAAGAAAAACACATGCATATATAGCCAGTCCCTCATCTGTATTTACATGACCATGAGCAAATATATCCAAATGTTTGTCTCAAAAGTGGGACAGTGTGTGTGTGTGGAGAAGAAGAATAAAATATTAATGTGGGTGTATACTGTACACACACTTTCCAAGTAGTCTAGCAGTTAGGATTGCTGTTTTTCACCTAGGAAGCCCAAGTTCAACTCCTAGAAAGTGAATTACATAGGATGTTTACTTTTTGACAGCAGTGTAGATTTTGTGGTTAAGATATGACGGAGATGCAGTTTCTAGCTTGCCACTGACTTCCAGTGTGACATTGAGCAAGTCACTTAATCTCTTATCCTCAATTCTCCACCTATAAAGGGAGAATAATGCTTCCTTTCTCTGACCCTTGTCTATCTTAGACTGTAAGATCTTCAGGCCAGCCATATACATGTGTGCTCAAGCCTTCAAGATGCTGAGCACTTCAGCTCAGCAAAGCATTCAAGCATGTCAGTATTCCACTGATCTCGGTAGACTATTTATATCCTTAAAGTTAAGTACTGTATGTGCTTTGCTGGTGCAAAGGTTGCGGATCTATCGAGGCATCTAGATAGACTTATGAGTAGTGCTGGGGAGGAGCCAGTGGTCGTGGTACATGTAGGTACCAACGACATAGGGAAGGGTAGGAGAGATGTCCTGGAGGCCAAATTTAGGTTGCTAGGAAAGAGGTTGAAATCCAGGACCTCTATGGTGGCTTTCTCAGAAATGCTTCCAGTTCCGCGCGCAGGGCCAGGTAGGCAGGCAGAGCTTCAGAGTCTCAATGCGTGGATGAGACGATGGTGTAGAGAGGAAGGGTTCAGATTTATTAGGAACTGGGGAAACTTTTGGGATAGGGGGAGCCTATACAGGAAGGATGGGCTCCACCTAAACCAAAGTGGAACCAGGCTGCTGGCACTTAACATTAAAAAGGTTGCAGAGCAGTCTTTAAACTAAGAGATGGGGGAAAGCCGATTGCTGCAGAGGAGCACGTGGATCGGATAGAGACTTCTCTTACAGGAGGGTCTGTCATTAGAGATTCTCTAGGTTCTAGACAGGAAAGGATGGAAAAGGATAAAGGAGGGGCCAGATCAGATGAGAAATTTTCACATAAAGAATCTGACACACCAGGGAAGAGCAGACAGATAAACGGTGACCAGTTTTTAAAGTGCTTGTACACAAATGCCAGAAGTCTAAATAATAAGATGGGTGAACTAGAGTGCCTCGTGTTAGAGGAGGATATTGACATAATAGGTATCACAGAAACATGGTGGACTGAGGACAATCAATGGGACACAATCATTCCAGGGTATAAAATATATCGGAAGGACAGAATAGGTCGTGGGGGCGGGGGAGTGGCACTTTATGTAAAAGATAGTGTAGAATCAAATGAAGTAAAAATCTTAAATGAATCCACATGTTCCATAGAATCACTATGGATAGTAATTCCATGCTCTAATAAGAACATAACAATAGGGCTCTATTATCGACCACCTGATCAGGACAGTGATAGGGATGACGAAATGCTAAGGGAGATTAGAGAGGCTGTCAAAATAAAGAACCCAATAATAGTGGGAGACTTCAATTATCCCAACATTGACTGGGTACATGTCACCTCGGGACGAAATGCAGAGATGAAATTTCTTGATACTTTAAATGACTGCTTCTTGGAGCAGCTGGTACAGGAACCCACAAGGGGAGAGGCAACTCTGGATTTAGTCCTGAGTGGAGCGCAGGATCTGGTTCAAGAGGTAACTATAAAAGGACCGCTGGGAAATAGTGACCATAATATAATAACATTTAACATTCCTATGGTGGGAATAACACCTCAGAAGCCCAACACTGGGGCATTTAATTTCAAAAAGGGGAACTATGAAAGAATGAGGGGGTTAGTTAAACGGAAATTAAAAGGTAAAGTGACTAAAGTGAAATCCCTGCAAGCTGCATGGACTCTCTTCAAAGATACCATAATAAAGGCCCAACTCAAATGTATACCCCAAATTAAAAAACAACGCCAGAAAACTAAAAAAGAGTCACCGTGGCTTAACAGCCAAGTAAAAGAAGCAGTGAGAGAGAAAAAGGCATCTTTTAAAAAGTGGAAGTCTAATCCTAGTGAGGTAAATAGAAAGGAGCATAAGCACTGCCAAATAAAGTGTAAGAATGTAATAAGAAAAGCTAAAATGGAGTTTGAAGAGCAGCTAGCCAAAAACTCAAAAGGTAATAACAAAATGTTTTTTAAATATGTCAGAAGCAGGAAGCCTGCTAAACAACCAGTGGGGCCCCTGGATGACAGAGATACAAAAGGAGCACTTAAAGATGACAGAGTCATTGCAGAGAAACTAAATGAATTCTTTGCTTCAGTCTTCACGGCTGAGGACGTTAGGGAGATTCCTAAACCTGAGCTGTCTTTTGTAGGTGACGAATCTGAGGTATTGTCACAAATTGAAGTATCAGTAGAGGAGGTTCTGGAACTCATTGATAAACTTAACTGTAACAAGTCACCGGGACCAGATGGCATTCACCCAAGAGTTCTGAAAGAACTCAAATGTGAAATTGCGGCACTATTAACGAGGGTTTGTAACCTATCCTTTAAATCGGCTACTGTGCCCAGTGACTGGAAGATAGCTAATGTAACGCCAATATTTAAAAAGGGCTCTAGAGGTGATCCTGGCAATTACAGACCAGTCAGTCTAACGTCCGTACCGGGAAAATTAGTTGAAACAATAGTAAAGAATAAAATTGTCAGACACATAGAAGAGCATAAATTGTTGGGCAAAAGTCAACATGGTTTCTGCAAAGGGAAATCGTGTCTTACTAATCTATTAGAGTTCTTTGAAGGGGTCAGCAAACATGTGGACAAGGGGGATCCGGTGGACATAGTGTACTTAGATTTCCAGAAAGCCTTTGACAAGGTCCCTCACCAAAGGCTCTTACGTAAATTAAGCTGCCATGGGATAAGAGGGAAAATCTTCTCATGGATTGAAAACTGGTTAAAAGACAGGGAACAAAGGGTAGGGATAAATGGAACTTTTTCAGAATGGAGAGGGGTAACTAGTGGTGTTCCCCAAGGGTCAGTCCTGGGGCCGATCCTATTCAACTTATTTATAAATGATTTGGAGGAAGGGGTAAACAGTGATGTGGCAAAGTTTGCAGATGATACTAAACTGCTCAAAGTAGTAAGGACCAAAGCAGACTGTGAAGAACTTCAAAAAGATCTCACTAAACTAAGTGATTGGGCAACAAAATGGCAAATGAAATTTAATGTGGATAAATGTAAAGTAATGCACATTGGAAAAAATAACCCCAACTATACATACAATATGATGGGGGCTAATTTAGCTACAACCAATCAGGAAAAAGACCTGGGAGTCATTGTGGATAGTTCTCTGAAGGCATCCACACAGTGTGCAGCGGCAGTCAAAAAAGCAAACAGGATGTTAGGAATCATTAAAAAAGGGATAGAGAATAAGTCGGAGAATATCTTATTGCCCTTATACAAATCCATGGTGCGCCCACATCTTGAATACTGCGTACAAATGTGGTCTCCTCATCTCAAAAAGGATATACTGGCACTAGAAAAGGTTCAGAGAAGGGCAACTAAAATGATTAGGGGTTTGGAACGGGTCCCATATGAAGAGAGATTAAGGAGGCTAGGACTTTTTAGCTTGGAAAAGAGGAGACTAAGGGGGGATATGATAGAGGTATATAAAATTATGAGTGGAGTGGAGGAAGTGAATAAGGAAAAGTTATTTACTTGTTCCCAAAATAGAAGAACTAGGGGCCATTCAATGAAATTGGCGTGCAGCAGGTTTAAAACAAATAAAAGGAAGTTCTTCTTCACACAGCGCACAGTCAACCTGTGGAACTCCTTACCTGAGAAGGCTGTGAAGGCTAGGACTATAACAGGGTTTAAAAGAGAGCTGGATAAATTCATGGAGGCTAAGTCCATAAATGGCTATTAGCCGGGATGGGTAATGAATGGTGTCCCTAGCCTCTGTCTGTCAGAGGGGGGTGATGGATGGCAGGAGAGAGATCGCTCGATCATACCTGTTAGGTTCACTCACTCCGGGGCACCTGGCACTGGCCACTGTTGGTAGACAGGATGCTGGGCTAGATGGACCTTTGGTCTGACCCAGTATGGCCGTTCTTATGTTCTTATGTTCTTATGACTCAGACTAAAGTGCTGAGCCCTCTACAGTGTCAAGCAGGCATGTACAGCAACGAACATCATGGGAGCTCCATTTCAGTTAGGGTCTCTAAGGACCACTGAAATACAAACTAATAACTCTGCCTAAGTCACCGTGGTCATCAACTAAAATCACAGTCATTATGTGGAGCTAAAAAAAAGCGACAGCACAGGAATAGTGAGCTGCTACAGGAGTCGCTCCACTAGATCAGTCGCTGGTAGTAGCGAGCACTGAGAAGCATCTGAAAGCGTCGGATACGGGGCCAGTCGAGGACAACAGTGACATACACACAAGTGAATCCACCCCGTCTACCACAGCTAGCGGTGCACACTCGTCAGGGTCAAAAACTGTTTCAGCAGCTCACGCAGGGACTGAGCAGCAGCTGCGGTTGATGCGGGGGGGCCGGGTTTCTCTTACAATGGTTACAAGCGACGTGCTCCTCTCAATCCCAGCACCTGCACGGACGGAAACCTCTGCGTGCACTGGGTCTGTGACACCGCACAACACACCGCAGCCATTAGCGGTCCCCCGCTCAGCACACCCCGGCGGGGCGGTACTCGGCACAGATCCAACCGGGGGCATCTGAGACGCTGGGCATGATCCCTGCAGCTGGCACGCGGGAGCGCGTTAGCGGGGCCGGTGCCCGACACCCGGGCGCATAGCGCTGCCTCGGAGGGAAGCGACGCTGCCGCTGCCGCCGCCTCACCGCTCCCTAAGGAGAGCAGCCTCCGCCGGCTCCCACCCCTAACAAGTTTGACAGACTCGCCCCCGCCAAGAAGCCTGCCCCTCCCGCCAAGAGGGGCCGCGCCATAGCAACGCGAAGTCTCGCCTTCGATTAGTTCCCCCCTCTGGATTGGCTCCCTCACACCCCGCCTCATGACTCATATCCTATCACTCTCCGGCTCACCACAAGACAACCCGCCCATATTCCCACCTTCTGTTGGCCAAACCTGTTGTCAATCACTAGGGCCGGAGGTCACGCGGCAGCGTCTCCCCCACCGCCATCTCCGTCTTTTTAATTGGTCGCTCTTCTCCCGTCAATTATTCACGCACGAGCAGCAACGGCCGCCCCAACCATCCCCCGCCAACCTATGCCCCGCCTCTTCCCCCTCCCCCTCAGGACTCGCCTCCTACCTCGGGCAAGTTCAGCGGATGCTGTAGCTCGCCGGCCCCGGGGGCTTCACAGCGCGACTGGGCCGGTGCTGCCGCGGCCCCGGGGGGACACGGAGATACTCGGGAAGCCGCGGTCCGGGCTGACCGTGCCGCGTGGGAGCATGATGACAGCGGAGGCGCGGGGGGCTCCCGGCGGTGGCTGAGGGGCGGGTGGGGGGAACGTGCCTCTGAGGCGAGCTCGGCCCATGACAGCGAGCTCCGCGCGCGCTGGCACAGGCGAGCCCGGCTGAGGAGAGGAGGGCATAGGCGAACCCAGCTCTCGCGCTATCTCCGCCGGCTCGGGTGGCGCTCGCGGCGGGGAGAGCCTGAGCCGCGCGGATCGATCCCGTCTCGTCCCGTCCGCCGGAAAGTTTCGCGGGTGGCGGCCCTGCCCGCCCCGCGGCTCCGCCAGGGAAAGTTTCGGGAGCCGGCTCCGCAGGGAGGAAGTTCCGAGCGAAGCAGGAACTTGGGAACGCCGCGGCTCAGACCGAGGAGTCTCCCAGCGCTTGGATCAAGTAGGCTCCGGCCGGGATTGGGCCGCTCGGAGGAGGAGCGGGGCGAAGCTGCCCGCTCGCCGTCGGGATCCCCTCCGGTTTTTTGGGGGGGATCTTGGCTCCTTTCCCGCCCCTCTGCCCCACCGCTTTGATATATGCTTCTGAGGAGCGGCGCCCCCCTCCTCACCGCCCAGCCATGTCGGCGGCCATCTCTGCCGCGGAGAAGGTGGATGGCTTCACGCGGAAATCGGTGCGCAAGGCTCAGAGGCAGAAGCGCTCGCAGGGCTCCTCGCAGTTCCGGAGTCAGAGCAGCCAGGTGGAGCTCTCGCCTCTGCCCCAGCTCAAAGGTACGGCCCGACGCGCCCTCGCCCTGGGCTACAGGTGCTGCCCCGAGCCGCCCACTGCTGAGCTACTAACCACCTTTCCAATGCTGAGCTCCTTACCGTGCCCCATTTCTCCCTCTCTGGGCTTCTTCCCGCTCCAATCCCCAGCTCCGGCTTGTCTGCCCCCTTTTCCCTTTCCTGGATCTCCAAGACCCGAGCTCGCCTTCTGCTAGCCCCTTTAGTCCTCCTTGACCGTTCTCCTTTCACTTTTTTCCCTGTATTTTCCAAGTAGTGACTGTCAGGAGATG
Source organism: Sternotherus odoratus (assembly GCA_032164245.1). Taxonomy (NCBI): domain Eukaryota; kingdom Metazoa; phylum Chordata; order Testudines; family Kinosternidae; genus Sternotherus; species Sternotherus odoratus. Next base: position 135,906,000 of record JAVMKO010000003.1, on the reverse strand, counting down.
TAACCCTCCCACAAATACTTTCAGACCCAGAGCTTGTCTCGGCGGGGGGGGGGGGGGGGTCATTTTCGTTTTATGTAAACAAACGTCCAATAACTCTGTTACAATTTGCTGCCTGTTGAAGGATTAACCCAGCTAGCACCTCAAGATTACAAACCCTTTTCTGAGTAACTGGGATTAAATGCTTGGTTTTGACCCAGCAAGTTAGTGAAATTCAAAATCTTTCTTTCCTGACTGCAACTTGTGCTGGAGGGAAGGAAACTGACTGTTTTGAAAATGTTGGACTGAATAGAGTTTCCTCTTCCTGTGAGGTGTATTTTACACTGGCAAACACTGTACAGTACTTGTGTATAATCTAATTTATCCAGAGAAAATGTGTGCTAGACCTGTGGCACTTGTTTTGGCCTAATTGTTCCTCTCCCCCCCCCCCCCCCCTTAGAGGATTTTGAGTAAACCCTTTCTCTTGTTTCAGTTTAATTCTTCGCAAATCATCATTAAAAGTTCCCTTCCTCCTACTACAGTCTTAGGTGGTGAACTAAGATTTTTAGATGCTGGCAGCACTAACACTAAATTGGCCAAATTACAAGGTATTTGTATGCAATGTTTTGTCCTAGGCCACATTTAAATGTTACAGGGAAATTAGACTCATGAGGATATTGCAGGACAGGCTCTAGTTTCTTACCAAAATAAAGCTAAATTTCCATAGAGTCTTGCACTGTCTTTAAAACCACCATAATAAGAAAATGGTGATTAGATTATGAATACAGATTTGTGATTAAGACAGTGTTTGACAAAATTCAGAAGAACCTTAGAGGTAAAGATGAGTTGTGCTTTAAAGGTTATGCTTCTTATTGATAGCTTCAAAAGTGCATCATGTTTGTCTTGTAAGCAGACTAGTAAAAAGCTCTTGTGAAAAATCCCACCATTGTCAGAATTAGACTGCTGCAAGGTTCAGTATAACATGGTTAATTTAAAAGTTTCAAAGTAGTTTACTAGATTTGCCCTGAAGCTCCCTCATTGTTTTTTTTTTGTTTGTTTTTTTGCTGTCACAGTTGTATATTTTAAGAAAACTCCGTGAGAAAAATGTTTTTAACAGACCCACTTAGAGGAAAATGACTGTGTAGGAAAAACAGTGAAACTATCCAACTGCTGCTAAATGCAAATAAACAGAGTGGGGGATTTTCCCCCCCCCCCCACATCTGTTCTAGTCATCACAGGTCATAAAACATCAAGAGGGGGAAAATATGTTCAAACAGTTCAGTATTCCTTTGACAAAAGTATTCCTTTTTCTCCCCTATGCAATATCTTATGCAATTTTTGAAAACTAGTATAATTTTCAGGTAAGATAGTAAAAAGAAAAAACTCTGAAAAATTGAAACATGAACTAAGTTCATAAGTCTAAACTCCATTGTGCTTTAATGGTCAATACTTGATGCATTTTGCTCAAATGTATTCTGATTTTTATACCCCCAGCAAACCATATTAAGAGCCCTTACATTAGAGATCACGTATGGGTAACTGTTTACAGGACTCTTAGGCCCTCATCTTGCAAAGACTCAAGTACATGCTTAACTTCTTGCATGTGTGGTCCCGTTGAAGTCTGTGGAATTATGTACATGCTTAAAATCTCTGCTGAATTGGGGCTTTAATGCCAACCGTTCATCAGCGAGGCTTTCAGTTTTGTGTGTGCAGTTTTTTGTTTCCACAATTATTTGCAATTTACTGTGTCAATACCTGTAAAATGCCAGATTTGCTTTATAGACTTCTAAACCCCCAAGAGTGGCCAACCTATGCCTGAGAAGGAGCCTGAATTTGCCAATGTACATTGCCAGAGAGCCACAGTATTATGTCAGCAGTCCCCATCAGCTCTCCACACCTTGCCTGCCAGCTGCTCTGCTGATCAGCACCTCCCCTCCATCCCTATGTCTCAAGCAGTATGCTGGAGGCTCTGGTGGGCAAGGAGAAGAAGAGCAAGTGTGCAGCAGGCTCAGGGAAGGGGGCAGGAAGGGACAGGGCCTTTGGGGAAGGGGTGAAATGGGGGAAGGGCCTGTGGCAGAGGCAGGGGTTAAACAGTGAGTATTGGAAAGTCAGCACCTGTAGCTCCAGCCCTGGAATCAGGGCCTATGCAAGGAACCGCATATTAATTTCTGAAGCGCTGCATGTGGCTTCGAAGCCACAGGTTGGTCACCTCTGCATAAACCCTTAAACCTGCAAACTGAATCTGTATGAGCAAACACCTGCTCAGAGCTCTATAATTGGGGTTGATGGGACCTAAATTAAGGGTGTGAAATTTTGTCTGTGTTTATTTGTGCTCCCAGTTTAATTTTAATCCACAGAAGCACCTATAATCTCAAATGCTTCAAAATATAAATAATTGACCAAAATGTAGTTTTAGTTTTAAAAGAACCTGTCACTAAACTATTTTTCAAAACTGCAAAGTATTTATGTATGTGGAGTGTCCCAAATAACCAATCTGAGAGGCAGGAGGGACACTAGTAATTTAAAACTTGCATATTTTCTCCCCTATTTCTTGGGAAATCTGTCTAAATTGCAGATTGCTGGCTCCTGCTCCATGTGATTCTGCTGAAGCATACACTGTACTAGTAGCATCAGACTTGCCCCATAAATAGGTTTGGCCTCCAAAAATGCATGGTTTCATAGAACTTTTTATTCCCAATTGTACATTCTTCCCCCTCCCCTTCCACCCAGAACATACAGTTTGACCTCACTCTTAAGAGCAGTTCCCAACAGAGTTCTGTGGTAAGTATGATGCTACGATCTAAAATGTTACATCCTGGGTCACTGCATAAAGTAGAAGGCAGTGGTCCATGGAAGGGGCTAAAAAAGAAAAAATGGCATTATGCTGGTTGCCTAGGAGCATTAAGCACACACTTCTGAAATTAGGTTAATTTTTTTGTTTTCCCAGACAGCTTTTGTGTTTGTTTGTTTTTTAAAGTTAAAGTCTGCTGTCTTAGGAGGAAGTATTAGGTAAATAAAGTGACAGTTGACTATTTATACTCTTAATATACCTAAAATATAAGTAACCTAGTTTAGTCACAACTACTCCATCATTTTACAGAAAATGCAAACATAAAAAAATCCAGAACAATCTTAAGTTTTTGTCAGACTGGTCTAGAATGCTTATACTCCTTTCCTGGCAGGAGAGATGCACCAGAAATAATCAGGCTCCTATCATTATTATAAATGTCTGTTTGGGTAAAATATTTAAAAAAGGAACAAAGCCTCACTGCATACACCCAGACATCCCTCTCCCTCCCCCCCCCCTTCCATACCTGAACTCCCCCCATTGAACCTCAACCTCTGCATCTGGAGACCCTCTGCACCCAGACTAACCCCACTGAACTCCCTGTACTCAAACCTCCACCCTGACTAGCCCCACTACTCTAAGGCCCCACATCCAGACCCTCATGCTACTGACCCCCAGTTAGCTGCATCCAGATCCCTACCCCATCAAGCCCCACTCCCCTAAAACCCAGACCCATCTGCTGAGCCCCCCAGACCCATCTGCTCAGCTCCAAACACTTTCACCTGGAAGCCTCTGCAGAGTCCCATTGTCCCTGCACCTGGAATGCCCCTCCCCCCCCCAACAAGCATCCAGATCTGCCCACACCTAGAACACCCACTGAGCTGCATGCACCCAGATTGTCCCACACAGAATCCTCTCACCCCACACCTGGATCTCCCCACACTTGGATCTTGTCTGGTTGAGCCTGCCTACCCCAGACCTGGTGTTCCTGGAGCAGATGGGCAGGGCCCCAGGTTGTTTCTGGGGCAAGCTCAGGCCTTCTGCTGGGTCAGGGTTGGGTGCAGCCTCACCACTGAGTCCATGTCTCCAGGGTGGGGTGGGGGCTTCAGGTTGATATCCACTTTCGTGTAACCAGTTGCCTCTGCTCCCCACTGCCATGCTGGAGCCTCTGCATTTGACAAATGCAACTTACAGAATTTTAAAATATTGTATGCATAATTTTAGGTGCAGAATGCCATCCAGAGTAATATATATTGGGGTTAAACACACTACTATGGTTGGGCTGTACCAAAATCTATTAATTCAGATGCGTGTCTTGAGAGTTGAAGAAATCTATTCAGGTAGTAAGTAATCTGCTATTTACAGGTATAACTAGAACATCCTATGTGAAACCGCTGTTAACTTGATTTTTTTAAATTAATATGGTTCATTCTAGATGTTCTTTCAGGTTGTGATTTTTGTGTGCATGTTGGAATAAACTTTTTTTTTTTTCTTTTCTATTTTGGACAAATAGCAAGCCCTTACTAGTGCAGGGTCTGTTTAAAATAATAGAATTATGCTCTCCATCAGTCTAATTGTCTTATGTTTTCCTTGTATATACATGATGCGGGCAGAGTCCACTTTGTGATACTACCTAAAAATCTCAAGAAACTAACTCTTCCTGAGTAAGGCTTTAAAAATAATTAAAGCTGTAGCAGGCTTAATTTTTTTTTTACATTAAAACAGTCTTCTTGTTCCTTTTCACTTTGATTTTGTGAAACTTAATACAAATTTCTCATTTGTCTAATGTACTTGAATTCTAAAATACAACGTTGGAGAACACCAAAATTCAAAACTAAGTAGGATCTCTCATAGTGTTAGAGTTAAACACTTGTATGTATTTACAGAATACATGTTTAACCAATACATGTTTGAGAATATATTTAACACACACATTGCAGTTTAGCAACATGTACAATCATGGAATTCTTAAACTTCACTTTAGAAAGCATTGTAATTTTACTTCAATCTGATGCGAGTAGTTTTGAAAGTAGTGTATTTATGAATTGAAGCAAGAAAACTTTTTTACTGACTAAAAATGGTGAGACATCACAAGCAGTGAGACCAGCTTTTTTGCAAAGCAAGCAACGCATTGCTACTGGAGAGCAAAATTATTAAAGATTAAATACCAGCAATAAAGTAGATGTACATATTTCCTATATAACACTCTCCTTGTATTGTATTTATAAGTAATAAGAATTTCCTAATGGCTTTCTGTAATCTTCTTCTCAAACTGAAAATCTAGAAAGAAAAAAAAATTCAAATCCTGCATGATGGAAACAAAAGAACAGTAATAAAATCAAGTATGTTTTACTTAAATTTGTTTCTAAATGAGGCTGGCTGGTGCGAAACAGATTGGCTGTTACAGTGGAAGAAATCGAAGCAGGTCCAAGAATCAATCGGCTGCAAAGCTTGGGAAAGGCTATAGCGTCTCTGTGCTAGGGATGACGACAGTGGGGGAGGAGAATCCTGTCATTAGAGATTTTAATAAGATTTTTCCAGCATAAAATCTTGAACATCCAAATATGGGATCTAAAAACTAGCAACAATAGTATTTATTCCTCAACCCTCTAGGGAGGTAATTTGGACTTCCCTGAAAACCAGATGCTTCATTTCAGCTAAGCTTTAATGGCTACATTACAAAAATGTAAATATGTAAAACTTGTGTTAAAGTTGAACTTGTACACCACTTAAATCCATCGAGATCAGCCTAAACCTTAAATTTGTGTTTTGGATCTTTGTAAGCCATTGTTGTGTTTCAGAGTACCAATTAGTTCTAATAAAAAAGATGTGTAGTGGGGTCAGCCTTGCCAGCACCCCATTCTGGCTCACCATCTGTCTTAGCGTCATCAAGCAAATCCAGGAACACAAACTTAAACAATAGTACTAAAGGAAACATAACATAGCAGGGTCTTCCATCCTACTTTTTTTTTTAAATAGCGTTCTAACCCATCAGACTATCCTTGGAGGTCCAGCTCCTACCTGAGCCATTGACCCTCAGGGTTTTGTTCCTGGAGTCCTTCCAGAATCTGGTTTTCCACAAGCTGGATTCTTATTCCCAGTCTACCTCAGGCTATTGGCCTGGGCTTTGTCCCTCTGTAGTACTTGTGTCATCCTCTCCCTTCAGGGCCAATCACAGGAGACAACCTCCCAGGTTTATGGGCATCAATTGATGCTTTCCAGCAGAGCCTGATAACTTAACCAAGCCATCTGATCCACATCTAATTAGGATCAATTGTGTATGTGTGAGGAGTAGCTGATCCATCACAGGTAAGGCTGAGCCCAACTCTCCTTAAAGGGCCAGTGAGCCTGTCACAATATTTTGCGTTTCTTTGTAATTTTGTGTTGTATTGAGATTCCCCAAAGAAAGCATCCATCAAAAATACTGGCCTGGTCTTCTGTAATGTCTAATACAAATGTCTGTTCATTATACATTAAGGAAATATCTGTGTCCAATATCGCTTTTATAGTTTGTCTTAATTGGGTGGAGGATCTGTGTGGTTTTTTATATAAATGTTACAAATATATTTACAGTACACACAGTTGTAGCAAAAATTGCTCTTCAGTCTAGCAAGAAGTTCATCATTTTGGAAGACAACCACAAGAACCAACAGTTCTTTAGTGCTTGATACAGAATTCTTTTTTTGGATTGGTATGGAGTGCTCTACAATAAACTGAGCAACTGAGTTTCTTCCAAATTAAGGAACTATTACTAGCTTATTAAGTGGAACGTCTTGGCTCTAATTCTTACAAGTAGTGACCTTTCTTTTCTTTAGACTTGGATTTTTTAGTTTTAGAGTACATTTCCATCAAGTGTAATTCCTAAATATAGAGCCTATTGACAGTCTTCACATGAAGAACTTTTCTATTTAAATCTTTCACATCTTCTGTGTGCCAACTTAGTATCCGATTTCTTTCCATATTCATTGCTTTATAGTTTAGTCAGATATTGGGTTTACAGGTGCTGAGTTTAAAGTAATTTAGCTGTCCAATCAAGAAAGCTAAATGTAAATTATTTATTGCTCAAGACATGCTGCCTTTATCTGATCAAAAGAACATTACATCAATCTGGGAAGGATATGCGGAGCGCTCTAATAAATGTTAAGTGAATTCTGTGCTTTAAACAATGACATAGCAATAGTCTTTGGGAGACCATTTTTATTTATCCACAGCTGATATAGGATGTACAGCAAGTTTTCAAGATTCCTCACCAATATTCTTGTAACCTGGACTTGAAAGGGCCTAATGGCCATTGGGGGATGGTGTAGCTCCTCTTGCATGCCAATGTAACCTTGACCTTGTTATCTTGACTGGGAGATAATACTAAAGTTACAGGCCTAATGGAAGGAAGTTAATTTTGAAAAAGGACGTGGAGGAGAGGGTGGAGTCATTGCCTCACTGGGACAATAAGTATTACATAATGTCAGTTTCTTGTGTGATATTATGGGAGGAACCGGTGTGAACTCAGAAGCTTATTTTTCATAGGCAAATTAATGATATTTGTCACTGTGTATTTTGGATATTCCTTTCCCTTTCGTTTTGCTGCTTTTATGTTCAGAGACGTTTATTTGTCTTAAGGATATTGCTCATGGGATACCTCTAGACACTATATGCAGATCAAGCAGGACTCCCTATGGTAAAGTTTGTGTAAGACACTTACAAGGTTCTAGTTTTCAGTTGCTTATAACTTTGCTAAAGTGTTTGGACTGAGATTTTCCATGCCAAGTGTGGAAAACTTTTTTAACCATGCCTCTGGTTAAATTTCTTTGGCCTTTTCTACACTACACAATTCTGTTGATAAAAGTCAGCTTTTGTCAACAAAATAGTGGAGGTGTACACACTGACAGGCACCTCCCTCTGGTGCCTATGTAACCCCTCTGATATGCTGATGACCTAAAACAACCTTAACAAGAGGTATTCTGCTTATGTCGGTGTAGTTAGGGTGATGCAGTGTAGACAGTGTTCCTTACATTGGCTGTTATTCTTATCAATTTCAAGTCTCTGCAGGAACTGTGAAATTGACAAGAAAGGGCTCCTGGCTGCTGCCTGGTCTCTGCTCAGGTCAGGTTGCTGCCTAGGCTCTCTGCTGGGAGCCCTGCTGCTTCGCTTCCCCCCACCTCCCTGATCCTAACTTCCTGCTCCCACCAGGAGCATGGATGCTAACCAGACTCCCAGCACGGATCTCCCCGCCAGAGTCAAGAAGTCCTGGGTGGCTGCTCCCTTCCTCCCTCATTCCTGGCTGGGAGTGCAGAGGTGAGAAAGCCCAGGGAGATAGCTGGGGAGCTGTGTGGAGCTGAGAGCCTTCACTCTCAATCCCTCCCTCCTGCTTCCCTTCTTCAGTCAGTGGAAGTACTCATGGTGAGGACGGGCACCACCAACAGAAGGATAGTAGTGTGGATATCAGCTACTGCAGTAATTAATGCAGTGGCTGTAAGTTGACTTAACATAGGTCAATTTATCTTTGTAGTGTAGACCTAGCCTAAGTTGCAGCAGAAACAGTTCAGCTATTTCTAAGAAAGAGATAGTTAGAGTGATAAAGTTTAAGGCTAGAAGGGTCTACCAGACAATCTAGTCTGACCTCTTGTATATTAGGCTACTAACACCATCCAGCCACAAAGCTCACTTGGAACCATCTTGGAGGAAACTAAACTGTTGTGTGCCACAGGCAGAGAATAGATAGGACTGTGGTGCGCCAGTGCCCAAGGCCTTTGCGATGACAGAGAATTACCCAGGTCCTAACAAGTGACCTTTTTCTCACACTGCAGAGGAAGGCAACCCCTTCCCCAAGGTCCCTGCCAGTCTGGACTGGGAGAAGATTCTGTCCAAACCCCACATATGGCAGTTAGACCATGAGCATGTGAGCAAGAGCCAGCCAGCCAAGCACCTGAAAGCACCCTTCCACCCCATCCAGTGTCTCATCTCTGGCCATGGCCATCTTCAGTCCTTCAAAGGAAGGAAAGAAACAAAAAAAACCCACAACCCAAAATACATTATGGGGAAAAAAAAATCCCATCCTGATCCCTACAGCTGGCTGGCTGAAGCCCTCAATCATGAGATTTTATGACATAAGACATGAATCAGAGGAGACCCCTGCCCTTTCCTGGGCTGCTGAGCCCTGCACCTACCACCTTAGGCAATCCTATCATACAATCCCACTATAGTTACCTTGAAGTTAGATCTTGACAAATTTAAGATTTATCCCAGAGGTTCTAATGGGAGGCTGTTCCACAGCCTTACTCTCTTGTTGGAAAACTTCCGATTTCAAGCCTAAATTTATTCACGACCAGTTCATATCCATTTGTTTTGGTGCCAGCAAAAAAGCTCTTCTCCTTCCATGATATTTACCTACTGATAAATTTATAGAGTGCAATCAGATCTCCTCTCATTCCATTTTGCTTGGCTAAACAAACCAACCTCTTTTAGTCTCCTCTCTTAAGACAGGCTCTCCATAATCCTGATCGTCCTTTGAGCCTTTCTCTGCACCTGTTCCAGTTGGAATTAATCATTTTTTAACATGGATGGCTAGAATTGTACACAGTATTCCAAATGAGATCTTACTAACTGCATGAGCAATGGTATTAATACTTCTCTATTGCTGCTGAAAATACCACTTCTGATATATCGTAAGATCAGTTTTTCACAGTTGCATCATGTAGGTGGCTCATGGGATGGCAAAGATTGGCCCATATACACAGGTCTTTTTTCTTCTCTGTTGCTTTCCATTGATGAACTCTTTGCTTATGGCAGAAATTCTTATTAGTTCCATTTCTATTACTCTGATCCTCAAGGTCTTCCACTTGTTCCTATATAATATTTTGATCCTCCACTGTATTGATAATGACTCTCAATAGATTTTTTAAAAAAAAGTATTGGAAAACTTACAACTGTTTTTGTTGTGAAGCTCTAGCACCACTGTACTTTGGGGGCAGGGGATTTGAGGTGCTCCATGAAAATCAATCCACATTTTGCCAGATTGTATTTGCACATGCTTTGTAGAGACGTCTTGGAAATTAGCAGCAAAATTATCCAAAGATTCCATGTGTACTGAACAGGTGTCGTCAGGGGTGCTGCAGTTGCTTCTCTGGACTGCTGACAGGTCAGGCACTGGAACAGAGAGTCCTTATTGCTAACTGCTGCTGGACCTCAGAAATAAGAGGAAATTATTTGACTTAAATGCTAGAGCAGTGTGTGTTTGGGAATCAGGCAGGTTGGGATGATAGCAGCAGAGGGAGACAGGCATGGGGAGGAGGACAGATATTAGCCCATACTTCCCTCTAGAACCTGAAATAGGACCCAGGATTGAGAGTTTCAGCATTCCTCTGCTATCAGAAGATAGCAGTTAAACCTTCTGGCAAAGTGTTTCTCGTCTCCCTCTTTGTTAGACTGCATTTTTTTTCCGTTATAAGTCTGAATTTGAACTTCTCATGACTTTTAATAAAGCTAAACCAATCTGTCTAAGGCGTTTTTCTTATGCCTCTGTACAATTTTTCTGTAAATCTTTAAAAACAAATCAAACAAGGTGTTTGGAGATACCAGGCTTCATAAAATGAGTTGATTTTAGTTGGCATTGTTCTAACTCTGTCTCATCAGAACTTAGAAACATGGTTTCAGAGCACCAAATTTGGTTTGTTTTAGTGAGAACTGGTGGTGTGTGAGAGAAGGGAGGAAGGTTGATGGAAAGTTAGATCCAAAATGCTAGATCTTAGTCCGCTAAAAATTAAGTCACAACTAGCCAGAGGCCATCATCAAATAAAGCAAGGGACATGAGGGGGCCAGTACTAGTTATGACCAGGGCAACAGCATGGTGAGAATTGTAGGGACCCTTCTTTCTGCTAAAAAGTGGGGCATATTGCTGTTCTGAACGCTGGAAGTAGGGGGAGCAGAGGGTTAAGGGTTGAATTATTCTGTCTCCTGGCTTCACTCTTCCGCCTCTGTCTTGAGTCCTCTCACCTCACATTGAATAAAAATGTACATTTTGCTTTGTTGCTGAAAGGGAAATTTGTACCAAGCATAAGTACTAGAGCTGACTGCACTGAAGACAGCTCTGACTCAGTTCGTATTTGGAAGGTTTTCTTTGCAAATGAAAGGATTAGAACTTAATTTTAATTCAAGTAACTTTTTTCTGAAGAATTTAAAATAACATTTGAGCTATTCCTTCAGTTTACTGGTGGAAGTTTTATATTTATCATGGGTGAGTGTTGAATGTTAACTTTTTCCCCCCCCTCATGAGTAGTGGGTCTTGATGAGGCATTTATAAACTTATCATGATCCTGATGGGAAGAGCAATAGAACAGAAAATTATGGGCATGTTTGGAAGAAGTGTGTGTGTACACATGAGATGAGGGGGAGGGATGGAGGAGGAGGCAGTTGGGTGTTGCATGGGATGGGAAAGCTGGTCTGAAGAGGAAAGTGATGCTACAGCAGTTAGTCTGAGAAGGAAGAGGGATCAGTTTTGCCTTTGCTCCTAACAGCTCACAGAACAGCTGAAAACCAGGGGATACACCTATCTTCAAATAGTTGCCCATGATTACATACGTGACAGAAAATTAAGATGTGATCTAAGTGGGTTACTTTAGTCTTGCTGTTAACATACCACATTGCTACATTTAAACTGAAGTGCATATTTCATAACAACTACTCCTGCCTTCTTTAAAGCTTTATTGGGGAAGAGGAGGTTTTAAAATCTCTTTACTAGAATTTATTATGTTCAGGATAGCTGTTAGTTCCCCAAAAGCGTATCGGCTTTCAAATCTAAAGCCTTCTGCTTATATAAGATTTGGCATAGTCACATCTCTATGTACTTGAAAGCCTAGAAAGGTTGGATCAAAAATTAGGTTGCTTATGTGTGAGGAACGCAGTGGTGGGGAATTGCTTTATGAATGTACAAAACCAAAGCTATAATGTACTTCAGGATTGCTTGATTCCACAGGCAAACCACAAATAAAATGGATTTAAGATGTCATTGTCAGAACATCCTTACCAAACTGTCTCCATGTGTGCATTTTCATGCGGACTGAAGAGAGAGGTCACTGGAGAGAATGAAGAGAGAGGGCAAAGTTCAGGTTGTTTTGTAACTTAAACTGGGTATTTCTGTACTCTTACCCTTTTTTGTTACTGTAGCTTTGAATTTCCAGCCTTTCATGTGTGTTTTTTGAGACTGCTTTATTCTCAAGGGGTTTTCCCTTTAATAACTGGATAGTTGAGATGGAGTTAAAAGTTGTCAATAGCTAAACTTTGTGCTTTGGATCACTTATGTAATTTGAAAAACTAGGTTTTTCCAGGTTTCTGTAGTATAAAGGAATGAACCCATAAGCAGGCTCCTTAAAATAATGGAATATGACATTACTGCTGAGGGGACAATGCCCTTTTAGCTTTCTATGATTGTTCAAAGATTTTTTTTTTTTTCTGCCTGTTTTGTACTTTAGGGTTTGACTGCCCTAAAACATCTTGATGACAGAAGAACTAGATATCGCAAAAGTCAGGAGTAAAAGCTGAGCAACTGAAATAGACTAAACATTCCTTCTCTATTTCAGCTTTTTATAAATGCTGATTGAAGGATGTCTTTGTCAAAGATTCACTACTACGCTCTCAGGGTCTACAATAAGAGGGTCTACTACAATAAAGATGTGCAGAGAGATCCAGCAGGCCCCACGACAAAAGGTGGGAGGATCAGATTTGATGTTGCTAATGTTTAGGTAAAAAATAAGGGAAAGTTGATTTTAAGAAGAAAAAAATTTCTAATTTGTCATCTCTGCACATCAGAATGGCCCAATTTTAAAAAAATCCTTTGCAAGCTACCCTTAAATATTTGAATCTTATTTAAGTGCAGTATCCATCACTACTGAACTTGGATGAACCATTGTGAGTGTGGTGAGAGGAAGGGTGGACTTCAATGTTAATGAAAGCTAATTCAAACATAATCTGTTGTAGGACTGGATGCTTAATTTCAGCACCAATGGTAATGAGATCCTGCACTGATTTAATTTCCCCCCCCCCCTATATATCTGCTAACGTATCCCTCATTAATGACCAGGGATGAAAACTTGTCCCCGTTGAAGTCAGTGGGAATTTTGTGACTGGAAGCCAGAATTTCACCTCAGGTCTCAATATAATTATCTCAAAATTATTGTCTACTAGAACAAATTATGCTCTTTTTTTTTTGTCTTAGCCAAATATTTTATTTTCAAAATATTTCCATTTTCTAAAATTAATTAATCCAAGAAGTCTAATTTTTCCATATTAAGATTCATATGTAGCGGGAGTTAGAAGGGGAGGGGGGAAGGAGGATAGTTTTGCAAAACAGCTCAGGAAAACTGGATCTTTCTTCTATTAGCAAAATGTTTCTGCTAGATTAGACCACATGCTTCGTCCTCCAAGTGTGTTGAATTTTAAGATAATACACAGTACATCTGCTAACTTAAATAGAATCATAGAAATATAAGCCCTGGAAGGGACCTCAAAGTCCCCAAGTTCAACCCCTGAGCTTAGGCAGGACCAAGTAAATCTAGACCATCTCTGCAAGGTGTTTGTCCAATCTGTTCTTAAATACCTCTATTTATGGGGATTCCCCAACTTCCTTTGGAAGCATATTCCAGAGCTTAATTACTCTTATACAATAGTTAGGTTTCCTACTATTTAACCTAAATATGTGTCTCCTTGACAAACTGCCAGCTCTCCTGAACTCCCCTTTCCTCTTATATTTTCTGCCCAGAGGACCTTACCTACCAGTTGTCTAAGTTTTTAAAATCTGAAATCCATTGTCCTTCTATTGGTGCGCTCACTCCTTCTTTTCTTTAGAATCATGAAATCTGTCCTTTCATGATTTCTTTCACACAAATTGCCTTCCACCTTCAGATACGCTACCACTTCCTTGCTGTTGGTCAGAATGAAGTCTGAAATGGCAGTCTCCCATGTGACTACTTCCAATTTCTGAAACAAAACGTTGTCCCCAATACTTTCCAAGAACTTATGGGAAATCTTGTGTTTTGCCATATTACTTTTCCAGCAGATATCTGGGTAGGTAAACTCCCTCATTACTGTCAGGTCTTGAGGTGTAGATATTTGTTCTAGAAATGAATCATCCACCTCCTTATCCTGAGTTGGTCGTCCGAAGTTGACCCCCTACCATAAGACCTATTTTTTTAAGCCCCTTTTATCTTTACCTAGAGACTTTCAGCTGGACTTTCACCTCCTTCTGAGTCTCAGAACAAGTGTATATAGTATTGATGTATAATGCAACAGCATCTCTTTATCCTGCCTGTCCTTCCTGAACAAGATATACCACTCTGTACCTATATTCCAGTCATGAAACTTCTCACCAAGTCTCTGTAATGCCAGTTAAGTCGTAATTTAGTTTATGTACTTGCATTTATGTATAGACATATAATCATAGAAATTTAGCACAGGAAGGGACCTCAATAGGTCATATAGTCCAGTCTCCTGCACTGAGGCAGGACTATGTCTAAGATGTTGAGAAGAGTCCTTCACGGATTTACCTCTTGTTGCTCCTATGATTCGATTTGTAATTTTCTGTGTCCCTTCCTTCCCAACATCTAGCCCTTTTAAAAGTAATTTATTTTATATTTACCTGTGGGGTTTTGTCACCTGTCCCCTTTGAACCTAGTTGAAAGCCTTCCTCACTAGGTTGGCGAGTCGGTGTAGGAAGGTGCTCTTCTCTTTCTTGGTCAGGTGGATCCAATCTCTTCTTAGTAGACCACCTTCTTGGAACATCATCCTCTGGTTGAGGAAACCAAAGCTTTCCCATGTCCATGCCTTAGCCCTTTCCCTCAACCAGGAGGATGGACAAGAACACAACCTGGACCTCTGATTCCTTCACTCTTTCTCTCAGAGCTCTGTAATCACTGCTGTTCTGCCCATGTTCATACCTGGCAGTATGACTAGTGCCTAGAAGAATGAGCAGCATGGAGTAGCAGTCGGGGATGGATGAACCTCTGCAGCCTTTCTGTAATATCTTGAACATGGGCTCCAGGTAGACAGCACATCTCCCAGGACATCATATCAGATTGGCAGATGGATGCCTCTGTCCCCCTCAGAAGGGGTCTCCAACCACCAGCACACTACACTGCCTCCTCATGGGTATGGTGTCTGTGAGCCTCCCAGCTTGGGGGTAGATGGCTCCTCCTCAGCTACTGAGGTGTGTTCTTAACCTCCTGTTGCCAGTACAGCATACCAGTTCTTCACCTTGATGGATGGGGGACCTGGGTGAGGGATGGAGCACTGTCTACTGCTCAAGGTGGCCAGCAGCCAGTCTCCTCTCTATAGAGCAGCCAATTCCCCTTCCTCCTCTAGTGCTGCTATAGTTATCACTATTTAGCTAATATCCTTTGTGCCTGATGTTTCCATGTATATCCTGCCATTGAAGTCCTCATACTTCTGGAGGCTATGCAGACAAGCTACCTTCTCCTGCACCTCTCTTACCTGCTTCTGTTGGTGGAGTCCCTCAGGAAATCTCTCATGTGGGGTAGTTTCCCTCTGCCTGGCTTTCTTCAGCACAGACGTGCAGGCCACATTCACAGGAAGTCAAGACCAGGGCATTGGTGAGCCTCCAGGGTCAGCCTGTCTGTCTGAGGGGAGGGGGCTCACAGGTGCAGGCAGAAGAACTAGCAGTGATGTTAGTGACATGCTGTCTTCCTCCCATTGCGAAGTTATCCTTGTAGAGTAGCTGCGAGTTAAAGATGTGTGGTATTTTTCCCTGTCTTCCTATACTTCTGTGAGTTGTCTCTATTGCTGCTCCTCCTCCTCCTTTGCAAAGGAGAAGGTTCTTTTTGCCTTATGAAAAGACAGTATAGAAGGATTTCTTCACGTTGTTTCTATAGTATTAGAAAATTTAAAAAAACCTAAGCAATTGTGACCTTGACTTTCCAGCGTGTTTCATTTTGCTCCTGCATTTTACGTAGAAGGTTAATTATATTCTTAGACTGTGGGGATAGTTTATTGTTTATATTGGCTTTCAGAAGCAACTTTTAACTTGGAAAGGTCTGTTTATGGCATGTTTCATTGGCAACACAAGTATCCTTATGAAATGTGCTTTGATTTCAGGCAAACTGGAGTTTTGCAGTTGACTTCTTAATGGAGAGAATGCATTCAGATGCTGTACAGTGTAAAGAGTTCCCTCTTTCAAGCTTAAATGGTGCAAAGGAAGGAACAATTCAACTAGACCATGATTGAGCAAAACATTAATGCGTATACCTTTGCTTGAAGTACATGGATTTATGCATGAGCTTGAAATTAAGCCTGTATTGTATTTAAGTACTTTGCTAAATAGAGATGGACTTAATCACACGATTAAGTGATTTCTGAATCCCACCCTTTAGAGCAGGAGTGTGCAAACTACGGCCCACGGGCTGGATCCAGCCTTTGGGACCGTCCCATCTGGCCCCCCGGCTGGGGAAGCTTCCCCTAGAGCCAAGCCCCGTAGCCCTGCAGCTGGGGCTGCGCGCTCCCTCCTCCCCCAGAGCCATGCCATGTGGGCAGCACTCTGGGGGCCAGAGCGGCGGGCTCAGCCCCTTCCCCGGAGCCGCGTTGGGGAGGGCGGCACTCTGGGGCCCGGGGATGTGCGCTCCCCCCTCCTCCAGAGCCGCGCCATGTTGGTGGCACTCTGAGGGGCCGGGGCTGCGCACTCAGTCTCTCCCCCGGAGCTGCGCCGCGGGGGCAGCAATCTGGGGGCCGGGTGTGCACCCCCCACCCCCCCCCGAGCTGCGCCAAGCAACTATGGTAAGGGGGCAGAGGAGGCTTGGGGGGAAGGGGGGTTCCGGGGTGGTGGTGTGCTCTGGAGGGGGCAGTCGGGGAGCAGGCTGGGTTGGATGGGGGTGGGATTCTGGGGTGGTGGTTAGGGGGTGGGGTGGTGGTTAGGGAGCAGGTGAATTGGATAGGGGATGGGGCCCTGGGGGGTGGTTATGGGTCTGTGGAAGGGGTAGTCAGGGGACAAGGGGCAGGAGGTCAGTTGGATGGGTCCCCGATTCTGAGGGGGCAGTCGGGGGTGGGAAGGGGGAGGGTGCCGGATTGGGGGCGGGGCCTTCGCTACCTAGCCCTCTATATAATTTTGTAAACCCAATGTGGTCCTTGGGCCAAAACGCTTGCCCACCCCTTGTGTAGACCCAAGTAAAGTGACTGAATAGTCCTTTTATCAGAATAGCTGATCTTCTTTGGGGTGGTGCTGTAGCTATGTCGGTCTTCCTCATGCTTAGAGTTTCTCTAACCACATAGAATAAAACTTTCAGAATGTTGTGAAACAACCTATTCTCTCTCCCTACCATATCAACTTCTTCACACTCAAATTCTGTAGCATGAATGCTGTCACCATTTGACTATAACAAAGTGTATTGGGGACATAGAGCTGGGCTGGGGAGGAGGACCATCTATAGTCCACACAGCATCCTTTACTTGTCCTCCATTCCCTACAAACCCACATAAGTATACCTCCTTACTTAACGTTATCTCCTACCGAAAAAACCTTTCTGTTAAAAAGGGAGGAAATTTGCTGACAAAACTTTAATGTGGAGTTAAGGTTTCCTTGTGGTGCCTCATGCCCTTCCAGAATGTGTGGGGTTCAGTTGTACACAAACCTCTAAAACCCAGGGAAGTATGTGGGGTATTCCCTCCCACCTCCTTGCAACTATAACTCTCTTAATTTCTTTTAGTCATGCTCCAAAATACCCATAACACATACACTGGCATTCTACAGCATACATTAGTACTAGTATTAGTTATAAGTGTTACTTTGAAGCCTGGTTAGTGAGGGTTTCTCCCCCATTCTCTTCCTTCTCCCAAGGCTGGGGCATGCATCAGTCCCAGGGGTTTAAACCGTGTGGGATCTGCCAGTAACTGATGGCAAGGGGTAATCCACACATGTCCTGCCTGAAGTGTCTGGGGGAATCCCATCAAACATACAGGTGAAAAATCTGTAGAGGATTCTGCCCCCACACCAAGAAGGAAAGGGACTATAGGTTGAAGTCGTTGCTGATGGGGGCAGCCCTACAGCCACAGTTGGTGTCGAATCTCATGGACTTGACACTGGGCTCCTCAGCATCGGTGCACAGCACACCAGCATCAATCATGGATGCAGCATTAAGGAAGGATTCTGGTGTTAGAGACCCTGAGCACTGACACTTTCAGGCCCCAAAAACGGCCTTGTGGTTGGAATCTTGGCACTGCACTCAGGCACTGGTGCCATGCAAGAAGCACAGGAAAACTGAAAGGGGGCGCTCCCCTGCTCGAGTGTCTGAGCATGAGGTTGCTAAAGAATTGCGACCTGTGCCGGGCCACTCCTCTTTGCGTGTCCAGCAGCTGACACTGTTGACTTGGGCCCACAGGGGGGTCTGGCGCCAATGGAGAAGGGTGAGTTGGAGGACTTAGACCTTCCCGCCACACCAGAGACCTTCGAGGCAGCTGGGACCTCATACCCCTGATGGGTCCGCACTCTCCTGAGAAGCATCAGAGATCATCAGCTACAAAGCATCTGGCACTGCAGAGACCACCAGTGCCGTCCAGGAGTAAACTGGTGATGATATGACATCGCTCACCCTCTCCCCAGTGCTGCCTTGGTTGCCATGCCCAAACTCCTTGGCATCTGACTCTGAGGCAGATTCCTACGTGTCCAGGAGGAGCCGGCACCAGGGACAGTGACAGTCCCAGAGACCAGAAGTGGCCATCCCTTTCTATCCGTGACATGGCCAGTGAAGTCTCAGATGTCAGTGCTGTGGTCCTTCTGGACCCCATGAGCAAACGATCCAATCCCAGGGGTCTGTTTCCAAGTAATCCTTGGCCGGATCTGATGGACCAGCTGCATTCAGTACCAGGGAGCTCTCTTCTGGAACGGTCATGGCTACCACTACCAGCAGTCGGCACCACATACAGCATCGAGTCCGGCACAGCCACAGATGACTGGGACCATTTTGATGAGCTGGGCAGGCAGAAAAGCCCCACTGTGGCCTGGGCTGCCTCATCTTTGCCCGATGAGACAGTGGCGGGAACCTTTTCGGGACCTCCCTCACAGAGAAGTGGAGCCCACCTGGAACTTCTGAGAAGGGTGGCACTGAATCTAGGTATCCAGATGGGCGAGGTCACCGAGGTATTGGAACCTACGCTGGACATCTTATTCCTGGTGGGCCCCACCAGGGTGCTGTTCCCCTGATTAAGTCCAATCAGGAAACTACTAAGACCCTGTGGCAAACACCATCCTCTAACTCCTACAGCAAAAGGGGTTGAAAGGAAATATGTCGTGCTGTCCAAAGTGTATGAATATATCTTTAGGCTTTTCTCCATCGGACTCAGTGACCACCGCGGTCAACGAGCGGGAAACACGAGGGCCGCAGGGGGCCATTCCCTAGGCAAAGGAAGCAAAGAAACTGGATCTCCTTGGGAGGAAGGTATACTCCATCAGAGGGCTCCAGCTTTGTACTTCAAACCAGCAGGCGATTCTTAGTTGCTACAATTTTAAGTTCTGGGATGCAGTGTCTACATTTATTGAGCTTGTCCCAGAAAACTTCAATCTGAATTCTCAACGTTGGAGGAAGAGGGCAAGGCGGTGGTGAGGACCTCATTGCAGGCCGCGATGAACTTGAACTCGGCAATCTGCACCATGTCCTCAGGGATTGGAATGCGCTGTTGCTTCTAACTGCAGGCCTCTGGCCTCCCAAGGGAGATTCGAGAAACTATTCAAGACCTCCCTTTTTGAGAGCTCCACTTTGTTTTTAGAGAAAACGGACTCAAAACTGCATAGCTTAAACTAGTCCTGAGCCACTCTGAAATCTCTGGGGCTGCCTATACTAGCCACTGAACATAAACACTTTAAGCCCCAGCCTATATCCTGGCTGTATCAAGGTCATCCTAGGTAGGACTATAGTTGGAGAAGGAGCAGAAACCAGAATCAGTGTTACCAGTCTCAACCCTCTAACAACCAGGGGTTGGGGTCATCGAGACAACTGCAGAGGCAGGCCTTTTGAAGATGTGCCTTGGACGGCATACCAACCCCAAAGTCTGGATCTCTTATTACTAGGGCTGTCAATCACAGCTAACTCATGCAATTAACTCAAAAAATTTAATCGTGATTTAAAAAAAAATCGAGATTAATTGCTGTTTTAATCGCACTGTTAAACAATAGAATACCAATTGAAATTTAATAACTGTTTTGAATGTTTTTCTATATTTTTCTATATAGTCCAATTACACCACAGAATTTTTGATTACAAGTATTTGCACTGTAAAAAACAAAAAATACAATTTTTTCAATTCACTTCATACAAGTACTATAATGCAAGCTCTTTATCATGAAAGTTGACCTTACAAAAGTAGAATTCAGAAATAAAACAATTTAAAATTTTAGCACCTATACGTCCACTCAGTCCTATTTCTTGTTCAGCCATTTGCTAAGACAAACAAGTTTGTTTACATTTGCGGGAGATAATGCTGCCTGATTCTTGTTTACAGTGTCACCTGAAAGCAAGAACAGGTCTTTTCATAGCACTGTTGTAGCTGGCTTTGCAAGATTTTTACATGCCAGGTGCGCTAAAGATTCATATATCCCTTCATGCTTCAGCCACCATTCCAAAGTTAGGTGTCTCTGCTGCTGATGGGTTCTGCTTGATAACAATCCAAAGCAGTGCGGACCAATGCATGTTCATTTTCATCACGTGTCAGATGCCACTAGCAGAAGGTTGATTTTCTTTTTTTGGTGGTTCCAATTGTGTAATTTATGCACTGGAGTGTTGCTCTTTTAAGATTTCTGAAAGCATGCTCCACACCTCATCCCTCTCAGATTTTGGATGGCATTCAGATGCTTAGACCTAGGATCATGTGGTATCTTTAGAAATCTCACATTTGTACCTTCTTTGTGTTTTGTCAAATCTGCAGTGAAAGTGTTCTGAAAACAAACGTGCTGGCTCATCATCCAAGACTACTATAACATGAAATATACAGCAGAATTTGGGTAAAACAGAGCAGGGGACAGACAAGTCTTCCCCCAAGGAGTTCAGTCACAAATTTAATTAATGCATTATTTTTTTAATGAGCATCATTTGCATGGAAGCATGGCCAACATTCCAGAGGACGAAGAATGAAGGGGCATACAAATGCTTAGCATATCTGGAACATAGCTACCATGCAATGCCGGCTTCAAAAGTGTCATGCAAATGCCTGTTCTAACACTTGTTTGTCCTAGTGATTGGCTGGAACAAACAGTAGGACTGAGTGGACTTTTAGGCTCTAAAACTTTTGTTTTATTTTTGAATGTAGTTTTTTTTTTGTACATAATTCTATTTTTGTAAATTCAACTTTTATGATTAAGAGTTTGCACTACAGTACTTAGTATTTTTCAATTCACCTCATACATTTCTTTCGTTTTTTCAGTGCAGATATTTGTAATAAAAATAAATATAAAGTGAGCACTGTACACTTTGTATTTTTTGTTGTAATTGAAATCAATATATTTGAATATATAAAAAATATCCATAAATATTTTAAATAAATGGTGGTATTGTTTAACAGTGTGATTAATTTTTTTTTAATCGTGTAATAAATTGTTTGAATTGCTTGACAGTCCTACTTATTACCCTTTTCAGCTTGTCTTTGCAGGAGGTATGAACCCTCCTCTTGGCAGGGGCAGTGGCGGGGGTTCTACTGGAACTAAGGGGCAGGGGTTTTACTCCCAGTACTACTTAATACCAGAAGCCAAAGGGAGTCTCAGGCCTATCTTGCACCTGCACAACCTCAACAGGTTCATAAAGAAATGTAAGTTTTTCATATGGTCTCTTTGACTGCCATTATCCTGTTCCTGGATCCAGGAGTTTGGTATGCCTCCCTTGACTTGAAGACCGCATACTTCCACATTTCCATATTCCTGCTCCATAGGCAGTTTCTAAGATTTCTAGTGGGATGCACACACTATCGATTTACAGATCTCCCTTTTGGCCTGTCTTCAGGCCCTCAGTTATTCACCAAATGCATGTCAGTCATAGCTGCCTTCCTGAGGAAAAGGCAGGTTCAGATATTCCCATACCTCGACTTCTTAATTGGTCAAAGGCTGTTCCAGGACACAAATGGAACAGTAGATCAGCTTGATAAGGTCCACATTTGTCAGAGTCTCCTGCTGAATGCACAAAAGTCTAGCTCCCATTCAAAGAAGAGAGTTCATACGAGCAGTGTTAAACTCAAAGCAAGCCAGAGCATTCCTTCATCAGTCCTGCTTTCAGGCTATTCATGACATCTAAAGATAGCTACAGCACTTGATCCAAGATTTAAGAATCTGAAGTGCCATCCAAAATCTGATAGGGATGAAGTGTGGAGCGTGCTTTCAGAAGTCTTAAAAGAGCAACACTCTGTTGCAGAAACAACAAAATCCAAACCATCAAAAAGGAAAATCAATCTTCTGCTGGCAGCATCTGACTCCGATGATGAAAATGAACATGCTCTGGTCCACTCTGCTTTGGATCGTTATCGAGCAGAACTCATCATCTGCATGGACACGTCCTCTGTAATGGTGGTTGAAGCATGAAGGGATGTGTGAATCTTTAGCATGTCTGGCATGTAAATATCTTGTGATGCCAGCTACAACAGTGCCATGCAAACATCTGTTGTCACTTTCAGGTGACATTGTAAACAAGAAGCAAGCAGCATTATCTTCTGCAAATGTAACAAAACTTGTTTGAGCTATTGCCTGAACAAGAAGTAGGACTGATTGCACCTGTAGCTCTAAAGTTTTACATTGTTTTATTTTTGAATGCAGGTTTTTTTGTACATAATTCTACATTTGTAAGTTCAACTTTAATGACAAAGTGACATGGAGTCCTGTGTCCCCTTAAAGACTAAAGTATTGAAGCATAAGCTTTTGTGGGCTAATACCCACTTCAATACTTTAGTTAGTGCCACAGGACTCTGTCACTTCTGCAATTCCAGACTAACACGGCTACCTCTCTGATTCTTTAATGACCAAGATTGCACTACAGTACTTGTATGGGGTGAATTGAAAAATACTATTTTTTTGTTGTTTACAGTGCAAATATTGTAACCAAAAATAAATATAAAGTGAGCATTGTATACTTTGTATTGTGTTGTAATTGAAATCAGTATATTTGAAAATGTAGAAAACATCCAAAAATATTTAAATGGTATTCTGTTGTTTAACAGTGCGATTCATTGCAATTAATTTTTTAATTGCTTGACAGCCCTACTTAACTACGTGTAACAATAACAGGAGTTACTCTGTACTTTTACATTAAACTCAGCCTTTTTGTATACAAATCTTGTAAATAAATTGCAGAATTAACATTGGAAAGTGTAGGATAAATTCTTCTAAAAGATGATGAGCCTTTTAAAAAATTACTGAACGTTCTGCTGCTTATGATGAAATTTAATGGGTCTTAGGTAGATGGCAAAAAAAGAGAACACTGTATACTAATACCCTGATATTTGAACTTTCAGGGTGAAATGAGAAGCTGGGAAAAACCCAGAGGCATTTCAGTCCACAAACTAAGTATGCATTTTATCCTTTTTGATTAAATGGTAACAGAGAGCATTCTAACAGAGGCAACACCTTACTTTTTTTAAAAAAAAATTAATATCAAATAGTTGGTGTGCTGTTTGTTTTTAAAAAAATTGAAGTTGGAAACTTACTTCAGGATAAAAAAAAAACAGTGAAGGGAATGGTATAGTTTACCATTTTTTCAAATTTATATCCGATTACGCAACTGAATACTCTTATTAAACTATGGGGTTTTGTACCTTATACTGTGCTTGGCAAAAAATTATATACAAGATTCAAGTTTATGCTTAACTGATCCAATCCAGCAACACTAAATCAACATTTGCATTTTTTCTACTTTAAGTTTATGAACAAGCAGAGGTGAATAGCTGTTTCTTGAAGAGTTAGGAATCTTGTGCATTTGATTCACCATCTCTCTGAACCTTGTCTTTTTCAGAGTTTTGTAGGGTTGTTGAAGCAACAAAAAACTTGAAGGTTTTAGGGAAGGATTTTCAGAAGTGTCTGTTACTTTAGGAGTACAAATTCTATTTATTTACTGGTTCTTCCAGCATTCACAAGTGTGTTTGGAGGTAGTAGCATCATATGCTGTGGGATAGGAAAGGAAATATGAATGCATAAAAATGAGGGAGTGAGAACTTAGAAGGGTAGAAATTGAAATGAGGATTTTGTGATAGAGTATACACAGAAATAAGATTATGCAAATACGACAAATACATAAAATCAAAAATGAGGATGAGAGAGACATGGTAGCAAGGAGAGTCAAAAGAGTACTTGGCTGTTTTTTACTTACAGGCATTTGTACAGCATTATCACTACAGAATCCAAGTATATGGTAAACTAAACTAATCATAACTCTCCTTTTCTAAAATTTGGTAACTTTCACCTTCCATTTCTTTATTTGAAAGCAAGGAGTAGGTGGATCCCCTGTCTTCAGGAGACAAAATGCAATTATTTCCCTATAGTCATCCTTTCTCTGTACAGATTCTGTTTAGATTACAATCTGATTCCGAAATAATTTTCTAAATATATTATACATTTTTCCACTTTCATGTGTCTGACAAACCGTGAGTGGGTTTGTTCTTTTCACTGTTTTTAATAAGATTAGATTTGTAATTCGGCTTTATTATATGTAACCTTGCCAGAGTCTGATAGAAAGGTTTAACTCCCAAGCAGGGATTCCAGGATTCTTGGTAAAATGCCAGGAGGAGGACTAAACTGGCCTTCTCCAAGACATTGTTGCTGGATCTTGGTGGTGGCTCCCCATGCCCCCAAATCTTTTTGTATCTGCATCTAGCTAATATGTCTGGTAAATTGTTCAACGTTATGTATAGAAGTTTTCTATCAATAGAAACATTCTATTGAGAGATGTGGGAGATGATGAAAACCACAAGGGTAGGCATACTTTGTGCTATTCTAGAACTAAAAATAAATGTTCTACTTATATTAAGATGTGTGACGTAAGATCAGATTTGCATTTTGCTTGCAGATAAATTTAACAGTGACATGGGCATTATTGGAAAATTGGGTTTATAATATTTTGCAACTTTAATAGAAATAATAAACTTTAGCTTTGACTCATTTTCATACATACGCTGTTAAAAACTCATTCTAATTACTCTCATAATTGCCTCTTATTCTGAGAACTGTTGAGGCTTTCAGACTGAGTGATAGTTTTGTTTGAACTGTGATCTTCAGTAATGATCTAAGATATTTTTTTTTCCTGTGGTGCACAATGGTGTTAAAGATGTTAACTCATCCTTGCTCAGTATGGTTGCCAACTGTCTAATGGAACAAACCCAAACACCTCTGCCTCACCCCTTCTCCGAGGCCCCACCCCCACTCACTTCATTTCCCCATCCCTTTGTTTCTCACTCTTTATCACCCTCACTCCCTTTCACCGGCATGTGGCAGGGGGGTTGGGTGCAGGCCTTGGGAGGGGGTGTGGGATGGAGTTTGGGCATGGGAGGGGGAGCAGGATGTGGGCTCTGGAAGGGAGTTTCCATGCAAGAGGGGGTCCCAGCTCCAGGAGGGAGTTTGGGTGTGGGAGGGGGTTAGGGTGACCAGAGAGAAAATGTGAAAAATCGGGATGAGGGATGGGGGGGAGGGGGTTAATAGGAGCCTATATAAGAAAAAGACCCCAAAATCGGGACTGTCCCTATAAAATCGGGACATCCGGTCACCCTAGAGGGGGTGCATGCTCTGGGCTGGGCAGGGATTTGTGGTGTGGGCTCGGGGAGGGAGTGCAGGAGGGAATGTGGGCTTGGGGCTGGGCAGGGGTGCGGGAAGGGATGAGGTGTGTGGACTTCGGCCAGCCAGCTCTTATCTCTGGCAGCTTCTGAAAGGGACTGGCATATCCCTCTGGCAGTGGCTTCTAGGTAGGGAGGGCCAGGAGCTCTGTGTGTGCTTCCCCTGCCTGCAGGCACTGCCACCACAGCTCCCATTGGCCGTAGTTTCTGGCCCATGGGTGCTGCAAAGTTGGCGGCTCAGGGCGGGGGCAGTGCAGGGAGACCCCCCAGCGATGTGCCAGGTGCTTCCAGGAGCAGCAGGGAGCCTGCCTTAGTCCCGCTGTGCCGTTGGACTTTTAGCACTTAAATTTTCCCAGGTTGACTTCAGTAGCCTTTGGGAGATAGAGCCTGATTCTGGGAGATTCCTGGCAAAACCGGGAGGCCTGGCAACCTTATCTCTCAAACATGCAGGATGGCTTACACTGTACTTGCCTAGTATAATACTTCCAGTCAGTATAGTTTTATGGATCAACTGTTAACTACAGTTGATGGGTGGGTACTCCATTACCTCCATATTCATTAATTACCTTTTATATATTCCCCATGTAAAATCTCTTACTCATTATGGATATATTATCAAAACCTCAGTTAAATTTCATGTTAATGGCACAAACAACTTGGATTTTAGATGTGATAGTATTGAACATTGATCTGTCTTGCCACCCAAAACTAGTTTTCCTTATTAATACTGAGTTATGGCTGATACGATGTTTAGAACTCAGTGCTTCAGTTTCTAAAAACTTGTGGCTTTTTTCTTTTTTCTGCTTATAGATGCCACCTCAAACGAACAGCAAGATCTGTTTTGTCAGAAGTTACAGCAGTGTTGTATACTGTTTGACTTCATAGACTCTGTTTCAGACCTGAAGAGCAAAGAAATTAAAAGAGCCACATTGAATGAACTGGTTGAATATGTTTCAACAACTCGTGGTGTGATTGTTGAGTCAGCATATGCTGACATAGTGAAAATGGTAAGTAAAAACTGGAGTTCAATATTTATTTGATATTGAAAACTAAATAAAAATTTTTGTGCTGATCATTAGCTTCTGTCTGAATTTATATTGTTACAGTAGTTGTAGAACATTGCTGTGGCTGACACTGCCTGTAAATTGAGTATAGTTCATTAGTAATCAACTCAAACAGCTTAAAAAATTATTTAGAAAGCTGCTTTGAACTTGTCAAATCTGAAAAGTTGCTTTATTTGATATAGCACGCTAAATGCAGTCTAGCTAAATTTTTAATGTGCCATATAAGGAAAGTTAGCTTCTGGACAAGCTGGGAAAAAAAATCCCACAAAGTTCATTTTGAGGAGGAGTTCTGCCAGTGCTTCCTTACTTGAGAACTGCAATAGATGTATGGACTCTTAAGGATGAGTACCGGAGCTAAAACTCTGGGAGAGATTCTCATTGAAGTTAGAATCAATAGAAAGGAAGTTTCTCTACAAGGAAGAAGGAACTGGTCCTACTCAAGAGTAAATGCACTTACACCTAAATGATTTAAGGTAGTTGTAACTGTATAGTCTAGTCAGCATAAACTGAGGTGTACTGCAGAGATCTTTCTGTAAATTACTGTGATTATAGAGCAAACAAAAATTATTTACAGTTAACTACAGTAATGTTTGTTTTTTCTGGTCTTATGTAAGGAAGAGATGTTTGTGTTTCAAAGCTTCTCATTCACTTTTTTTGTTTTTGACGTACATATTTCATGTATTTAAATCTTGATTGACTGATAGCTCTTTTAATTTACCAATCTATATTCTTCTAAGCAACAGTTTGAAGACTTTAATATAGGAGAAAAAACTGTTCTTAGTGCTCTCTCACATACAGGGATCTGTAAAACCTCAATCTGTCATTGTGACTTTGAAATGTAGTAGTAATATGATGGATTGACAACAGCTTAATAAGAATAGTCTCCCATCCAGTTACAGAATAATTCTTCACCATACCTTGTTGAATCTAATTTTTTCCCTCACTTTCCTGTTGTAAAGCTAGCTAAATTTTCCTTTCTCTCCTCAATGATTGAGAGATTCTAGCTAGGTGATTAAGGTGAAGAAAACTGACATTAGGCAGTAGAAGAGGGTAAAGCATAGTGAAGAGGCCATTAGGAAGACTGTTGAGTGGAGGACAGGTTTATAGGGGAGTGGAATGAAAAGTTGACTGAAAAGAAGTCAGAGGGAAAAAGGCATTGAGCTCAGAAAGTTGAGACAGAAGATAGCACGATGAATCAATAGATCTCCAGGAATTTCTGAAGAGATGATTTGGGAGAATCACCCAGAAATACAAGAAGAAGCATCTTCAGTAGAGTATCTCCTCCACCTTTTTGGATCTCATAAAAAACATTCACACTGGTTTCCACCCATATAGCCCCCAGCCACTTATCCTTAAAACATACTGTCTTGACCTTATTGGGCTCCTTGGGGACACCCAGATAGGAAAACTTCCTCAACTGCCCAGTTAAATCTCCGTTTCATGAGACTTTGTAAGTCAATTCAAGAGGATCAGTTTCTACAGCCTCAGTGCTTAGCTACACTTGCAAGTTAGGCTTGGCTACGCTTGCAGCTATAGAGTGCTTTGAGTTAAACTAGCTTTCGGAGAGCGCACTAGGGAAAGCGCTCCAGTCTGTACACAGACAGCTGCAACCGCACTGGTGTGGTCACATTTGCAGCACTTGCAGTTGCATTGGGAGCAGTGCATTATGGGCAGAGCTATCTCAGTGTTCAAGTGGCTGCAATGTGCTTTTAAAATGCGGGAGGTGGGGTGGAATGTGTTGTATGCATGTGCAGGCTTAGAGTCGTTTTTTGGAGTGCTGTGTGTGTGTGTCAGCCTGCTATCTCGTAAATTCAGACCTCCCTGCACATCTACCTCTCTCTCTTCCCCCCCCCCCTTTCCCCTCAATGAAAGCAAACAGTAGATGTGTCTTGGATCAGGTAAGCAGCTGCTGTCTGAAACGGAGCTTTGAAAAGGCACTTGCGCATTCCTGCAGCGATTTCATAACAAAGAGAAGAGAGGCCACTTGGCTTAAGGGGATTATGGGAAGGTTCTGGAGGTCAGTCAGAGCGCAGTAACTTAACTCCTTGTTCACACTGACGCTGAAGCATCTCACCCAATATGCATCAAAGGTTAATCCTTTCGCCGAGGTGGAGCACCAGGAGCACTTCAGCCAGGGAGTCAGAGTGCTCAACATGCCTTGCCAGTGTGGACGGAGAGTGAGGTGGAGCGCACTGGGAGGCTTTATTGCATTCTAACTCGCAAGTTTAGCGAAGTCCTTAGAGCGCATTAAAGCAGCCCCAGGTGTCCTAACTCATGACCTGTCCACACTGGGAAGGCACTTAGAGTGCCTGGACTCTGCAGCTGGAGTGCTCCTGGTAATCCACCTCCACGAGAAGCATAACGCTTGCTGCTCCTTGGCTGAAATGCCCCAGCATCAGTGTGAACTAGGTGTTACATTACTGTGCTTTGATCGGCTTCTGGAAACCTCCCATAATCCCCTTAAGTCAAGTGGCCTCTCTTGTCACTTGCAGGCTGGGATAGCTACCACAATGCACTGCTCTTTGTGGCATTGCAAGAGCTGCTAATGTGGCCATGCCAGTGTGCTTGAATCTGAGTGTGTGAACACACTGCAGCTTTCCTACTGTGCTCTCCCAGGGCTGGTTTAACTCACAGCATTCTACATCTGCAAGTGTAGTCATGCTTTCAGAATGTACCAGCATGAACCTGGCAGTAAGGAAGAATACCTGAAGGAAATGGAATATTAATTCCAACAGCAACATATTCTTCCTTGACTGAAGAGACAGCCATCCCTTCTACTCCTAGACAGGTAGTTGATTTTAGGATCTTTCCAGACTTGCAACACGACGGGATACTTGGGGATTCCACTAGAGGTAGTGCAAGAAAAATACCTCCCATTCTTCACGTTGGTAAAGAGCAGAAGAAATGTCTATTTGGCTGATTTACATAGCAGAATGGAAGAGGTTTTCTATTTGAGCAGTACAGTGTCACCTGTCTCATGTAGAAGCCCCCGTTTCTGCTATTCTGGAATATTAACCATCTTTAAAACATTTTGGACTTTATTAGCTCTATACGTATATATTTATCAGCATTGTCTGCACATTTGCCCATGCAGCGTCCTACTATATTTTACCCACCTCCAGTTGCTGGAGTCCTCCGAGGTCTCATTTATTTATAATGACCTGAAAATCAAAAAAGGAATTGTACAAAAAGGGAAAATGTAGACTAATTGCTAAAGATTAATACAAAAGAATAGCACAACCATGTAGGGACAAAATCAGAAAGGCTAAGGCACAAAATAAGTTACATGTGGCAAGGGACATAAAAAGTAGTAAGAAGAAGTTCTTAAATCTGCTAAAAGCAAAAAAGAAAGATGAAGGAAAGTGCAGTCTACTAAGTGGGAAGGAGAGTAAGGGCTGGTCTTCACTACGGGGGGGGGGGGGGAGGATTGACTGCAGATACGCAACTTCAGCTACAGTGAATCACGTAGCTGAAGTTTGCGTATCTCCAGCTGACTTACCTGCCGTCCTCACGGCAGTGGCAGTCAGGGCCCCCGCAGACAATCGATTTCTTGCGTCTTCACCAGACCCAAGAAATTGATCGCTAACAGATCGATCGCTACCCGCTGATCCGGCGGGTAGTGAACACAAGCCCCTAGTAAAGATATCAGGCATTAAACACCTCAGCCTTCCTATTTTGCATCAGTCTTCACTGAAAAGATTAATTGTGACTAGATTCTTAACACAATTAATATTAATAAGGGGGAGGTATACAAGCCAAAACAAGGAAAGAACAGGTTTAATAATATATTAGGTAAGATAGGTATCTTTAAGTTCGCAAAAGCCGTAATGGAATCAACCTAGGGTACTTAGGAACTAGCTGAAAAACTCTTGGAACTGTTAACAATTATTTTTGAGAATAATTGAGGACTGGTGAGGTCCCAGAGGACTGGAGAAGGGGAAACTTAGATATATCTAGAAAAGGGAGGTGGGAAGAGAAACTGGGGAATGATATGTCAGTCACCCTATCTTTGATACTTGAAAAGAGACTGAAACACATCATTTAACAATCAGTTTGTAAGTACCTAGAGATAACCTAATAGTCAACATGGATTTGTCAGGAACAAATCATTCCAACCAACCTAATATCCTTCTTTAACAGGGTTACTGGCCTAGTTGATGGAGGAGAGGAGTAAATTTGATAGTTTGATGTTAGTAAGGCTTTTGATGCAGTCCCACATGACATTCTCATAAACTACAGAAATGTGGTCCAGATGAACTTATTCAAAGGAGGATACATAACTGGTTGAAAGATAGTACTCAGAGTAGTTATCAGTGTTTCACAGTCTAACTAGTAGGTCCAGGGTCAATGGCCAGACCCAGGAAAGACATTTTCATTAATAACTTGGAGAGTAGAGTGGAGAGTCTGATTATAAAATTTGCAAATGACACCAACTGGGAGGGGTTGGAAGCATTTTGTAGAATTTGTCTGAAATTAACAAGATGAAATTCAGTGAAGACAAGTGCAAAGTAGGGAACTTAAGAAGGAAAAATCAAATGCACTTACGCAAAATGGAAAATAACTGGATAGGCACTAGTACTGGATCTGGGAGTTATAGTGGATCACAAATTGAATATGAGCCAACAATGTGTCAGTGGCAAAAATGGCTAGTATTTTGGGGTATATTATAATAGAAGTGTTGTATGTGAGGTAGTTTCCCCACTCTTCCTGGCACTGGTGAAGCCTCAGTTGGAGTATTGTATCCAGTTCTGGGTGCCACACTTAAAGATGTGGGAAAATTGTAGAGTCCAGGGGAGAGCAACAAATATGAAAAAGGGTTAGAAGATCTGATTTATGAGGAAGGGTTAAAAGTACAAGGCAAATTTTATCTGGAGAAAAGAAAACTGGAGGAGAACCTGATAAATCTTCAAATATGTTAAGGGCTGTTCTAAAGAGGACTGTGATAATTCGTTCTCCATGTCCATTGGAGGTAGGACAAGAAGTAATGGGCTTAAACTGCAGTAAGGGAGTGTAGGTTAGATATTAGGAAAAGCTTTCTAATTTTAAGGATAGCTAAGCACTGGAATAGGCGTCCTAAGGATGTTGTGGAATCCCTGTCACTGGAGGTTTTTAAGACCAGGTTACAAACGGCTGTTGGGAATGGCCTAGGTATACATGGTCCTGCCTCAGCACAGGAGTCTAGCCCTACATTGCTCTGATTTTGTTTTTTCTTCAATCGGAGAGCCTATTCTTTCCTAAAACCGCAACATACTGTTATCTGACTTAATGGAGACCCGTTTTGAACCCCTAGCAAGTTGTTTTTATACCCCTCCTCCTCTCCATTGGTCTGTGAATACTGACTTTTTAGTTTCCATAATTAATATCTATTATAGGGTAGGGGAAATTCAGACCCTTATGGCAGGTCCATTTTACAGTGTTCCATAAAGATGAGGTGAGACTTAAGTGTCACCTTAAGTTCCTACTGAAGATTGTGTTAGATTTTCATTTAAATCAGTATTATTTTCCCAGTTTTCTTCCCCAAGCCCCACTGAAACAAGGAGCAAACACAATTGCACTCTTGTTATAGTCAGGGCTCTTTCATGTTACCTGGACAAGACCAAATTATTCAGAAGCCCCCCCGAAGACTGTAGCCTCTGCAGATAGGATTAAAGATCAAGCCATTTCCTCCTAAAGGTTGTCTAAATGAACTTCTAACTGTATTAAAACTTATTACCCATCATGCCCCATCAGTGAAAATTGCCACATAATTTGATAAAACCTGTTGTAAATAGTCCAGATGAAGATTCAGACAGAAGACTCCATTCACAGTATGTTGTTGGTTGGCATTATCTGTATTGTTTGTTTTTTTCTTGGCAGAAGGAGCTGGGAGTGTATTGTATTCCAGTGACCTTAACATTTAGTGATATCAGGGGTGTTTATGCATTAGCTTTTTGTGCCAGAAATGTACTGCTGTTACCACTGCCATTTCAGCCTCCCTGGTTTCAGTAAACAATAGCAGTGTTGGTACTACAGTAAAACCTCGATTTAACGGACTAATTCGGGTGAGGGGGTGTCCGTTAAATCAAAAAGTCCGTTATTTAATAATAAAAAAACAAAACTGAGCTGCCAGAGCAGCAGCCCGCCTGCCACAAGGTCGGGGCAGCAGCTCCGCAGCCCGCCTGCTGCCGGGACCCGGGCGGCAGCCGGGAGCCGGCAGCCAGCCTGCCCGCTGCTGGGACCCGGGCGGGAGCCAGCCCGCCCGCCGGCGGGACCGGGGCAGCAGACGGGAGCCAGCAGACGGCCGCCAGCGAAGGGGACCGGGGCCACAGCAGGGAGGGGTCGCGGTCTGATATGGATCAGAAATTTTGTCCGTTGCATCCAAAGTCCGTTAAATCGAGGTCCGTTAAATCGAGGTTTTACTGTATTGGGATGGGATTTCAAGTGGCTGCTAGTAATTTAGCCATCTAACAGTTCTCAGCATAGGTTGGGCATTTGACCAGTCCAAAAATAATCAGTCAGTTACTAAGTTAAGTAATTTTAGTTTTTGTAAACTCGGAAAAATGCAAAACACAGTGAAATTGTGTTCTAAAAAATGAAGGTTTAATTACTACTATTTTAAGCAATGTTAGGTTATCATTTAAATGTTATTATTCGAGACTGAACAGTTACAAAAAAATAAATAAAATTAAACAGAAATAAACCAAACACAGAGGAACTATTAAAGAAAAGATATTTAAAATGTGTTTGTGAGGTAGGCAGCAGGCCAACTCTATAGGCAACTTAATGGCTTTGCATCTTTTCGTTGTGTTGGAGGAAGGTGGTTTAATAACTGTGAACCCTCCTCTTCCTTCCTCATTCCTTTGAGTTAATTACAATATATTTATTTAGTCATTTTAGACTGTATGCTCTTCGGGCTAGGAACTGCATCTTTTAACTTGTTAAATGTGCTTTGTAAACCACTATGTATGTTAATGGCTTGGTATACAAATAAAGATATACATACATACATACAATGCTTATTCTAGAAGATTCCCATTAATCAAGCTGTTCAGTTTGTTCAATATAGGTAGCATTAGCATGTAATAAAGAGAGTGATCAAGATAGCACCATGATGCAGTCAAAATGGTAGGCCATGGCTTGCATCAGCATTGTTGTTGAAATATTTGACTGTGGTCAGTTGACATTATTTGACTGGTCAGTTGACCAGTTTTTGCCAAGCCTAATCTAAATATAAAGCAAGAGATGATTGATAAACACACATGAGGGAGTGAGTACAAGTGAACAATGAGGCAGTATTGGTCAGTAATATGGGCAGTGGGCTCTGCATACTGACAGTATTTATCTTTATCAAGTATTTTTGTAGAAAAGGAGAGTTTTTGAGGAAGGTTCTGAATTTGGGTAATGAGGTAGTTTTGCAGTTGTTTACAGGGAGCACCCCCGTGCGTGTGGGAAATCATAGGAGAAAACATAAAGGTGCTTGGTTGTTGGAAAATTTAACAAGTGAACAATAGAGGTTGGTATTGTGGGCCGATCAGAGGTAAGTATCCACAGCTCAGTATTGAATAAGAGATGGCAAGTAAGATGGGGATTGCCAATTAAGGGCCTTGAAAGCGAATACAAGCAATTTATGTTTGATATGATAGAAATGCAGGGGACAGGGTAAAAAATCACAGAAAGGTGAAATGATTAAAACCGACTAGGAAAACTATCTTTGCAGCAGCACTGTGAAATGGATATGAGTGAGGCAAGATTGCATTTGTCAAAACCAGAAAAAAGGAAGGTAGTTATCAAGATGCAAAATGATGAAAGCTTAGATGAGTTTTAATTGGATGGATGGATGGATGGGAGAGACCTTATTTTTGAGCAGGTCATAAAGAATTAGCAAGATTTAGGCATATCCTGGATTTGAGGATCTAGCGAAGCCTGAGTTGAAGATGATGCACATGTTATGGGCCTGAATGACAAGTAGGATGGTGGTAATGTCCACAGTGATTGAGAGGTTCAGGGGCCACAGTCAGTACTTTTGGTGACAGATGCTCAGTCTTTTTCTCAAGATAATTCCAAAGCAGACCATGAAGAGTAACAAAAGGATCTCCCAATATTGGATGACTGGGCAACAAAATGGCAGGTGAAATTCAGTGCTGATAAATGTAAAGTAATGACATGGCCAAGTATACTTTAAAAATTAAGAGGTTTAAATTAGTTGTTACCACTCAAAAAAGAGATCTTGGAGTCATTGTGGATAGTTCTCTGAAAACATCCACTCAATGTGCAGCAGCAATCCAAAAATAAATAAATAAATAAAATAAAAGCTAGCAGTGTTTAGGAACCATTAGGAAAGGGATAGATAAAAAGATAGAAAATATCATATACCTCTATATAATTTGATAATACACACAAATCTTGAATACTGTGTGCAGTTCTAGTCACCCAATCTCAAAATATGTAGATTAGAATTGGAAAAGGTATAGAGAAGGGCAATAAAAATGATTAGGGATATAGAATAGCATCACACTCTTTTCAATATCTCCTCATACAGACTTTTCAGTTTGGAAAAGAGATGTCTAAGAGGGGATATAATAGAGATGTATATATCTTGACTGGTGTGGAGAAATGAATGAGGAAGTGGTGTTTACTCTTATACATAACCCAAAAAACACGGGTCACCTAAATTCCCTCTAAGCTGCACAGCCATGCAGCAGGCTATTAAGGGTGGCACAGGAGAGGTGCTGCTCCCCTGGTCCAGCCCTGCTGGAGATGCTGTGGCTGGGGAGAGGTGCCCCTTCCCCGGCCCTGAGCTGTTGTGGCAAGAGGGGGCTTTGGGCAGTCCCTTCTCCCTGTCTCAGTCCTGGATCAGCTTGTACCCTAAAGCCCTTATCCCCGGCCCCACCCAAGAGCCCTCACTCCCAGCCAGAGCTCTCACCCCCGGCATCTCAATGCTGTTCCCTGGCCCTGAGCCCTCTTCTGCACTGCAAATCCCTCTGTCCTAGCCCTGAGTCCCCTCCCATACTGCAAACCCCTTGACCCCACCCCCACCACACAGCATGTCCATATTGGTGCACATAATAAAATTCATTCTGCACATGGACATAAAAAATGAGGAAACACTGGCCGTCACCGAATGAAATTAATAGGCAGCAGGTTTAAAAAACAAAACAAAAAGCACACATTGCACAGTCAACCTATGGAACTTGTTGCCAGGGGATGTTGTGAAGGCCAATACTATCACAGGGTTCAAAAAAACTTTATAAGTTCATGGAGAATAGGTCCATCAGTGGCTTTTAGACAAGATGGTCAGGGATGCTATGCAATGCTCTGAGTTTTCCTTGCCTCTGTTTGCCAGAAGCTGGTAATGGATGACAGGGGATGGATTACTCGATGATTGCCTGTTCTGTTCATTCCCTCTGAAGAATCTGGCATTGATCACTGACAGAAGACAGAATATTGGGCTAGGTGGACCACTGACCTGACCGAGTATGGCCATTCTTATGTTGCTCAGTACTGCTCACCTCTGATGTTATCTTTGGCTCCACAGTACTCTAGTAACAGACTCCACTCCAAAGTCCTAGCCTCCAGTGATGAGTATTGCTCGGGTGTCGCCTACAGTGGAGCATCCCTAGGGATACGACTCAAAAGAGGAAGTTACTCACTTTGTGCAATAACGATGGTTTTTCAAGATGTGTCCCCCTATGGGTGCTCCACAACCTCCCTTCCTTTCCCTCTACTTCAGCATTTTCCATAAGGGGTCTGCAGTAGAGAAGGAATTGAGGGGAGTTTGCCCGTGCAGTGCTAGATAGCTTTGAACCAGACCACAAGGGAGGGAAAGCGCATGTGTGGGCTCAATGGACACTGCTACTAAAATTTCTGATTAGAGGTGCAGGGATGCAGATACATCTACAGTGGAGCACCGCTAGGGACACACATCTCAAAGAACCACTGTTACTGCACCAGGCAAGTAACTTCCTCTTTTGTAGGTGCTCCCTTAGGGTATAACTACACAAGAATTAAACACCTGTGGCTGGCCCAGGTCAGCTAACTTGGGTTCTTGGGGGGGCGGGGGGGGGGGGTGTCAGGCTGCATGGCTGTAAAATTTCAGTGTAGATGTTTAGGCTTGGACTGGAACCCAAGCTCTGAGACCCCACAAGTTCTTGTTTCAGTTCATCTTGACATTAGATAAAGGCAATTGTTTCGCTT
Source organism: Sternotherus odoratus (assembly GCA_032164245.1). Taxonomy (NCBI): domain Eukaryota; kingdom Metazoa; phylum Chordata; order Testudines; family Kinosternidae; genus Sternotherus; species Sternotherus odoratus. The sequence continues at coordinate 135,869,217 of JAVMKO010000003.1, read as the reverse complement.
GGGCTTTTGAAATTTGATGAGCAACACTACAAGTCATAATTTTTTTTTCTTTGCAGATTAGTTCTAATATTTTCAGAACACTTCCACCAAGTGATAATCCAGATTTTGATCCAGAAGAAGATGAACCTACTCTTGAAGCCTCCTGGCCTCACATACAGGTATGGGATTACTTTTTCAACCATTCTTGAAATGTCAAAACTAAATGGCGATATAGTCCTATTAATATTTCTCAGAAAGAGCAGTTTATTTCATCTGCTTATCATTCTCCCTTTTAAATTTAGAAACAGATTGTTTTTTTGAAAAAGTTTAAATGCACCTTTCTGTCACACTTAGACACATGAGCCCCTCAGAAAGGAGTTAGGTGTGTGTTGATTCTTGAACCCAAGCCCCTATATTTTTATTATTCTATCATAGCTGAAAACCTGGCATATGTGTTGTATGTACAATATAGCAGTATTTTGGCTTCACTTTTATCACAATCATCTTTTAGTGCCCTCCCCCCAGAAGCCTACAATATAGGCATTGTAGTGGATAACAGTTGGTGAGTTATTTCATTGTTTCACTCCTGTACCAACCTTGTGACTTTGTAGCAGTGCTCTATTAATCATGTTTGATTTGTGGTACTATTTTTTCCCCCCACATAACTGTTTATTTGAACAAGCAAACATAAGTTCATAGAAACCTAGAATATCTGGATTGGAAGGGACCTCAGGAGATCATCTAGTCCAACCCCCTGCTCAAGGCAGGACCAATCCCCAACTAAATTATCCCAGCCAGGGCTTTGTCAGGCTTGACCTTAAAAACCTTTAAGGAAGGAGATTCCACCAGCTCCCTAGGTAACCCATTCTAGTGCTTCACCACCCTCCTAGTGAAAAAGTTTTTCCTAATATCCAACCTAAACCTCCCCCTCTGCAACTTGAGACCATTACTCCTTGTTCTGTCATCTGCTACCACTGAGAACAGTCTAGATCCATCCTCTTTGGAAACCCCTTTAAGGTATTTGAAAGCAACAATAAACCCCCACCCCTCCCATTCTTCTTTTCTGCAGATGAACAATCCCAGTTCCATCAGCCTCTCCTTGTAAGTCATGTGCTCCAGCCCCCTAATAATTTTTGTTGCCCTGTGCTGAATTCTTTCCAAATTATGCACATCCTCCTTGTAGTGTGGGGCCCAAAACTGTACACACTACTTCAGATGAGGCCTCACCAATGCCGAAGAGAGGGGAATGATCACGTCCGTTGTTCTGCTGGAGATTCCCCTACTTATACAACCCAAAATGCCGTTAGCCTTCTTGGCAACAAGGGCACACTGTTGATTCATATTCAGCTTCTTGTCCACTGTAACCCCTAGGTTCTTTTCTGCAGAACTGCTGCCTAACCAGTTGGTCCCCAGTCTGTAGCAGTGCATGGGATTCTTCCATCCTAAGTGCAGAACTCTGCACTTGTTGAACCACATCAGATTTCTTTTGGCCCAATCCCCTAATTTATCTAGGTCCCTCTGTATCCTATCCCTACCCTCCAGCGTATCTACCACTCCTCCCAGTTTAGTGTCTTCTGCAAACTTGCTGGGGGTGCAGTCCATGCCATCCTCCAGATCATTAATGAAGACATTGAACAAAACTGGCCCCAGGACCGACCCTGGGGGCACTCCAATTGATACTGGCTGCCAACTAGACATGGAGCCATTGATCACTACCTGTTGAGCCTGATGATCTAGCCAGCTCTCTATCCACTTTATAGTCCATTCATCCAGCCCATACTTCTTTAACTTGCTGGCAATACTGTAGGAGACCATATCAAAAGCTTTGCTAAAGTCAAGAAGTAACACATCCACTGCTTTCCCCTGATTCACAGAGCAAGTTATCTTGTCATAGAAGGTAGTTAGGTTAGTCGGGCATGACTTGCCCTTGGTGAATCCATGATGACTGTTCCTGATCACTTTCCTCTCCTCTCAGTGCTTCAGAAAAGTGCTCCATGATTTTTCCAGGGATTGAGGCGAGACTGACTGGCCTGTAGTTCCCCGGATCTACTGTCTTCCCTTTTTTAAAGAGAGGCACTACATTAGGTTTTTTCCAGTCAACCGGAACCTCCCTTGATCGCCATGAGTTTTCAAAGATAATAGTCAATGGCTGATTTGATTGCAGAGCCAACTCCTTTAGCACCCTCGGATACAGTGTATCCGGCCCCATGGTCTTGTGGTCATCCAGCTTTTCTAAATAGTCGTGAACCACTTCTTTCTCCACAGAGCGCTGGTCACCTCCTCCCCATACAGTGCTGCGTAGTGCAGTATGTTGGGAGCTGATCTTGTCGGTAAAGACAGAGGCAAAATAAGCATTGAGTACATTACCTTTCTATACATCCTCTGTCACTAGGTTGCCTCCCTCATTCAGCAAGCGGCCCACACTTTCTTTGACTTTCTTCTTGTTGCTAACATACCTGAAGAAACCCTTCTTGTTACTCCTAACATCTCTTGCTAGCTGCAACTCCAAGTGTGATTTGGCCTTCTTTCACTCCTACATGCCTGAGCAATATTTTTATACTCCCCCCTGGTCATTTGTCCAATCTTCCACTTCTTGTAAGCTTTTTTTTTTGTGTGCTTAAGATCAGCAAAGATTTCACTGTTAAGCCAAGCTGGTCGCTTGCCATGTTTAGTATTCTTTCTAAACATTGGGATGGTTTGTTCCTGCAACCTCAATAAGGATTCTTTAAAATATAACCAGCTCTCCTGGACTCCTTTCCCCCTACCAGCACTGGACCCAGAGCCTTATGCCTCCAGAGAGGAAACTAGCCTACATACCCTAGATGTCAGAAGGGCTCTTACCTTCTACCTTCACGGGACTATGATGTTCAGGGCCTCCAGATTATTTGTACTATTTGCGGAGATGGTGAAGGGACAGCCTGTTTCCACACAGACTGTCAAAGTGGGTTTCAGGATGCATTTTAACTAGGGCTGTCAAGCAATTAAAAAAAATTAATCATGATTAATCACACGATTAAAAAATTAATTGCACTGTTAATAATAGAATGCCATGTATTTAAATATTTTGATGTTTTCTACATTTTCAAATATACTGATTTCAATTATAACACAATAAAAAGTATACAGTGCTCACTTTACATTTATTTATTACAAATATTTGCACTGTAAAAAAGAAATAGTATTCTTCCAATTCACCTAATACAGGGGTGGGCAAACGTTTTGACCGGAGGGCCACTTCGGGATTGTAAAAATGGTATGGAAGGCAGGTAGGGAAGGCTGTGCCTCCCCAAATAGCCTGGCCCCCACCCCTATCCACTCCCTCCCACTTCCCGACCCCTGACTGCTGCCCCCCTCAGAATCCCTATCCCATCCAACCCCCTCTGTTCCTTGTCTCGTGACCGCCCCCTCCAGAGAACCCTCCCATCCCTAACCACCTCCCCTGGAGCTCCACCCCCCCCCCCATCAAAGCCTCCCTGATCCTTGTCCCCTGACCGCCCTCCCCTCAAGTCTCTGCCCCCATCCAACCGCCCCCCTGCTTCTTGTTCCCTGACTGCCTCCCGTGACCAGTCATGCAGCGCCCCCCAGCAGGAGCAGCAGGCTGGAGCACTAATGGCATGGCTGCTGGGAAAGGAGGAGGGGGAGGAGGGGGCGGGGCTTGCCTCCCTGCCCGGGAGCTTAGGTGGGCTGGATAGGACTGTAGTGCAATCTCTTTATCATGAAAGTTGAACTTGCAAAAGTAGAATTATGTACAAAAAAAACCTGCATTCAAAAATAAAACAATGTGAAACTAGAACCTACAAATCCACTCCGTCCTCCTTCAGTCAGTCACTCCGTCCTCCTTCAGTCAGTCACTCCGTCCTGGCCTACACTAGAGGGAGGGATCAATCCAAGATAGGCAACTTGAGCTACGAAAATAGCATAGCTGAAGTCAATGGACTTAGATTGATTTACCGTGGCGTTTTCACGGCAATGAATCGACTGCTGCAGCTTCCACCGTTGACGCACTAAATCAACCCCTCATACATCGATCGCTACCTGCCTATCCGGTAGGGAGTGTAGACATACCCTCAGGCAAACACATTTGGTTACAATTTGCGGGAGATAATGCTGCCCGCTTCTTGTTTACAATGTCACCTGAAAGTGAGAACACATTCGCATGGTACTGTTGTAGCCAGCATCGCAAGATATTTGTGCCAGATCTGCTAAAGATTCATGTGTTCCTTCATATTTCAACCACCATTCCAGAGAACATGCATCCATGCTGATGATGGGTTCTGCTCAATAATGATCCGAAGCAGAGTGGATCAACGTGTGTTCCTTTTCATCATCTGAGCCACATGCAACCAGCAGAAGGTTGATTTTCTTTTTTGGTAGTTTAGGTTCTGTAGTTTTCACATTTGAGTATTGCTCTTGAGACTTCTGAAACATGCTTCGCACCTCATCCCTCTCAGATTTTGGATGACACTTCAGATTCTTAAACCTTGGGTCAAATGCTGTAGCCATTTTTAGAAATCTCACATTGGTACCATCTTTACATTTTGTTAAGAAGTGAAAGTGTTCTGAAAACTAACAACATTATCCAAGACTGCTATAACATGAAATATATGGTAGAATGCAGGTAAAACAGAGCAGGGGACAGACTATTCTCCCCCAATGATTTCAGTCACAAATTTAATTAACACATTTTTTTAATAAGCATCACCAGCATGGAAGCATATTCTCTGGAATGGTGGCTGAAGCATGAAGGAGCATACAAATGTTTAGTATATCTGGAACATAAATACTTTACGATGCCTGCTACAAAAATTCCACGCGAATGCCTGTTCTGACTTTCAGGTGACATAGTAAATAAGAAGCAAGAAACAGTATCTCCTGTAAATATAAACAAACTTGTTTGTCTTAGTGATTGGCTGAACAAGAAGTAGGAGTGAGTGGACTTGTAGGCTCTAAAGTTTTACATTGTTTTGGTTTTGAGTGCAGTTATGGAATAAAAAAAAAATCTACATTTGTAAGTTATACTTCCTTGATAAAGAGGTTGCACTACATTACTTTCATGAGGTGAATTGAAAGATACTGTTTTTTACCGTGCAAATATTTGTAATAAAGTGAGCGCTGTACACTTTGTATTCTGTTGTAACAGAAATCAACATATTTGAAAATGTAGAAAAATATCCAAAAATATTGAATACACTTCAATTGGTATTTTTTAACAGTGCAATTAATTGTGATTAATTTTTTCTTGAGTTAGTCGCATGAGTTAACGGTGATTAATCAACAGCCCTAATTTTAACCTGTTGTGAATCTGCTGGGATGTAGCCCCTCGGAGTTGATAGCACTCTTCACTAAGGCTCAATCTAAATCTGTAGCTCCACTGAAAGACGTTCCTGTAGCAGAAATCTGTAGGACTGCAACTTGATCTTCCATTCGCACTTTTGCCAAACATTACATCATCTTATCTGTTTCCAGAGATATCACCTTTGTGACACGGTCCTCCTAACCATCTTGGACTTGCCTTCTCAGCACTCCCCTTCTCCCTGTGTTTACTGCTTGGGAGTCTCCTACAGTGTAGCGTCCATAGGGACACATACTCGAAAAAGATGAAGAGGTTGCTTACAGTAACTTGAGTTCTTTCCGATGTTTTGTCACTATGGGTGCTCCACTTCCCACCCTCCTTTCCCGTCAAACAGGAACTGAGTGGTGGTGGGTCCACGTCTGCTTATATTCCCTAGGTTGGAAGCGTGAGGTGCTGGTCTGCATAGGCCTGCAGATGCTGCTTTGCTTTCTCCAGTCGAGAGTGTACATTTGTCTAGGAGGAATCAGTTGAAGAGTCTGATTTCCACAGATACTATTTGAAATTGTTGTCAGCTCTTCACCCTTGTACTGAGTTACTCATCCTGATGAACAGGTTTTGGCCAGGCAACTTAATTAATAATTCATTATTTTTCCCGTACATGGTTGTTCATTAGATTTGGATGCTGGTCTTTGGTTAGAATTGTTCATTCCACCATAATGGAAGCGGTTTGGCTTTTTTCTTTCCCTTCTTCCAACTTCAGATGTCCACTGCTGGACTGCAGCAGCACTGAGCCCTAACACCAGCTTAAACTGTCTCTCAACGAGAGCACAGCTTTAGGATTGCTGATCTTTAAAACTGAGTGCTTTCAAGTTGAAGAAGCTCTGACTGCTGGAGAATCAAATGAATTGGATTTTCAGTAATTGGAACCTGTTGGTGCTTTTAGAATAGCCTGAGAATCTGTTTTCTTGTGCTTTGTGTGTCAGTACATCCTGTCCCACCCATGCCTGGCTTCCTTCAACAATGTAGCAGAGTTCTTGCCCATTTCTCTACCACAGACCTTTCAAATAACTGGGCTCTACAGAAAAAGAGAGCCTGAATTTCTCGTTTCCTCACAGATTCTTCTGAGAGCCACAGAAACCTATCTCAAGATGTCATTTTATTGTGCCTGTTTGCAGTTATCCACAGAGCAATGCAGTAGGTAATGGTGTAGTAATTTATACTACCCAGCCTGCTAGCACACAATTTAAAAGGCTGTAATCTTTAAATAAAATAATCACTATTAAAGACACAATTGCCCCAAATGTGGCATAGCTGTAAAAATAGTGCAGCAAGTCAAAAGCAATTCTGAGATAGTTTGGTTGAATTGTTATGATCTAGGTCAGGGGTCGGCAACCTATGGCATGTGTGCCGAAGGTGGCACATGAGCTGGTTTTCAGTGGCATTCACACTGCCTGGGTCCTGGCCACTGGTTCAAGGGGCTCTGCATTTTAATTGAATTTTATAAAGCTTCTTAAACATTTAAAAAAACCTTATTTAATTTACATACAACAATATTCTAGTCCTATATTAATGATTTATAGAAAAAGACCTTCTAAAAATGTTAAAATAGAGTGAATAAATGAAGACTCTGCACACCACTTCTGAAAGGTTGCTGACTCCTGGTCTAGATCAAGGTTGATGATGACATCTATAACTATTTCTCAATATTAGAAATTGTGGGATTTGCTGACAGTGGAGTTATTTGCATCAGAGCACAATTGCAGTATACTAGCGGTCTCCAAGGAAAAATCATCAAGGCACAAAAGCAATAGACCTCTAGAATTTCTACAGAATAATCCTCTTCTGAGGATTTACAAAGAGAGCATTCTAGAAAGCCCAAGTTCTTCTTCGAGTGATTGCTCACATGCATTCCATTTAGGTTAGGTACGCGCAGCGTGCCTGGTTGCCGGGTAGATTTTCCCCTAGCTATAGCCTGGGTGAGCAGGGAGCCCCCTGGAGTGGCGCCCTTATAGCAGCCTATATATATCCCTGCGACCCCAGGCACCATCTTAGTTCTTCTTCGAGTGATTGCTCACATGCATTCCATTTAGGTTAGGTACGCGCAGCGTGCCTGGTTGCCGGGTAGATTTTCCCCTAGCTATAGCCTGGGTGAGCAGGGAGCCCCCTGGAGTGGCGCCCTTATAGCAGCCTATATATATCCCTGCGACCCCAGGCACCATCTTAGTTCCTTCTTACCGCAGACGAGCTGGTTGCAGGAACAGTAGAGCTCTGTGTCCCACAGTCTCTATATCTCCTAGCTTCTTCTTTCTTTGTTATGTTAATAGTTAAATACTTAGTGTAAATAGTTCTGCCATTAGTAGTTAGTTAGTTAATCATTTCTTAGTGTAAATAGATTAGTACGTGCAGGGGTTTCCCCTGCCTCCTGGGGCTTATGCCGCCTAAGGCCCCAGGCTTTAAAGCGTGTGCGCAGTGTGGGAAGCCCATGCCCTTGGGCGATCCGCACACTCATTGTTTAAAGTGCCTCGGAGAGTCCCACGTCGCGGAGTCCTGCAGTACCTGCAGAACTTTTAAGCCCCGCACGAGGAAGGACAGGGAGACTCGTCTCCGGCAACTCCTCATGGAGGCAGCCCTGGCTCCGGACGCGGGGGAGATCTCGGGACCCGCTCCCAAGAAGGCACCAGCCAAGGCAAAGCCCCGGCACCGGTCAAACTCCCCCTCAAGGAAAAGAAAGAGGGACTCGCAGGCGCCTACCGCTCCAACTCCGCGCCGTGACCATTTCGAGCAGCCGCCGCCGGTGATCGCGGCACCGACGGGCTCAGTCCGCTCGGAGGGGCAGCCCTCGGCACCGACACCGTCGACTCCGGTACCCGTGCAGGGCCCGTCGAGTCCGGTGCAAGTGGCCTCGCCACTTAGAGTGCCTCCACCGCAGCACCTTCCCTCGACCTCTGAGGCATTTGCTGCTGCCGGTCGTCTCCTACCCTCAGACTCCGCGCTGGAGCTGAGCCAGGTCCGATCGAGGGGCAGACCGCCCGTGATTGGGACCGAGATCGCGGCCAGGTGCCCGGAGGGGCCTGTGCACCGCTCGATCTCCCGGCATCGCTCGGGCTCCCGGCACCGCTCAGTGTCGCGGTACCGGTCGCAGCCCCGGCACAGGACAGCGAGGAGGCCGTCTGAATCCCCCGAGGCGCTCTCCCATCGCTCCAGGTCTCAGCATCGGTCCGAGTCCTGGCGCCGATCCGAGTCCCGGTGCCCGCGATCTGCTCGGCACCGGTCGTACTCTCGGCGCCGGTCACACTCTCGGCACCGGTCGGCTAGCAGGCATAGAGGGAGCCCGCGACGATCCCGCTCCCGGCGTCGTTCCCTATCTCGGCGCAGATCGTCACCCCGACGCCGGTCGAGCCGCTACACCAGACCCTCCGTCAGCCGCTCCCGGTCCCGGTCCCGACGCAGATCACCGCCTCGGCACCGACGAGACTCTCGGCACCGGTCCCGCTCCCGGCACCGGGGCTCCCCTCGACGATACCGGTCATATAGCCATTCTCCGCGCCGGTATCGTTCCTATAGCCGCTCTTCTCATCGGCACCGGTCCTATAGCCGCTCCTCGCACCGGCACCGGACCCCTGATACCTCGCCGCGACGGTACCACTCTTCCAGCGGCTCTCCTCATCGGCATGGGCTTTCGGACCCCTCTCCTCGGCGACACCGGTCGCCCAACAAGTCACCGTCCCGGCACCGAGGCGGACCTCGTCTCAGCCCAGGGCCGGGCCCTTCGGGGCAGCGAGAGCCAGCCATGGAGCCTAAGGACTCTCTCACCCGACCCTCGCAGCCCGCCAGGGGAGATCAACCTTGGCCCCCTACCCAAGGCTCGGTGTCCCCAAGACCCGCCTCTGAGCAGCAGTGGCCACCTTGGGATCAATGGGCTTATGATCAGCCCCAGACCACGCAGTCAGACCCAGGGTTCCCTTTAAGATCAGGGAGCACCGTTGACCCCCTGCCAGGTCCATCTTCAACAGTTGGCCCCTTTGGTGCCCCTTCGGTGGCGGGCGACTTGGGTCCATACGCCTCCCCTGCCCGGGTGGATGCGGTTGCGGGCATGTCATCAGACAATCTACCCTCCTCTGACCTGGCCCTCTACCAAGGCCTTCTAAAAGCAGTGGCAACTAATATGAGCTTGCCAATGGAGGAGACTCCGACGGTTCAGGACCCTGTGACCACCATGTTGTCTAAAGGGGCCCCGTCAAAGGTAGCAGTACCGTTCATCAACACAATAAGACAGAACGCTGCTACGATCTGGAAGACCCCGGCCTCCATCCCCCCCACCGCTCGGGGAGTGGAGAGGAAATACTTCGTCCCTGCTAAGGGGTACGAATATCTCTACACCCATCCTCCTCCCTCTTCACTCGTGGTGGAATCGGTGAATGATAGGGAGCGGCACGGGCAGGAAGCGCAGGCCCCTAAGACTAAAGAGGCAAGACGACTGGACCATTTCGGTCGAAAAGTTTATTCTTCAGGGGGCCTTATTCTAAGGGTAACCAACCACCAGGCCCTTTTAAGTCGTCATCACTTCGATACGACAGAGGCCCTAGCAAAGTTAGAGGCCGTGGTCCCGCCGGACAATAAGCAACAGTTTAGAGCTTTGATCCGCCAAAGCAGGGACATTTCAAGATATGCCCTGCAGGCGGCCCTGGACTCGGCTGACGCAGCGGCAAGGGCCATGGCTTCAGGAATCGCCCTTCGTCGGGCGGCTTGGCTGCAGTCCACCACTTTGTCCCAGGCTATGCAGCTCAAGATCCAGGACCTCCCCTTTGAAGGGGATTCCCTCTTTTCCGGAGACACGGACACTCGTCTCCAGAACCTTAAGGACAAAGGGGTAACCATTAAATCCTTGGGAATGCAGGCACCGTCAGCGCAGAGGCGTCCCTTCTACCCCCCGCGACGGCAATTCTTCCCACCTGCCCGCCCACCTCGAGACTTCCAGCAAAGGAAACCGAGACCTTATCGCCGGCGCCCAGGCCCACGCCAAGGTGGGAGGCAACAGGCCCCGAAGCCACCCCGCGGGCCTAGACAAAACTTTTGAAGGTGCGCCCGGGGGCAGAGCACCAGTTTCAGTTCCGGATCCTCCCTTCGGAGACCGTTTGTCCCACTTCCTCTGTGCTTGGTCGGACATCACCTCAGACCAGTGGGTCCTCCGCACGGTGGAGATGGGATACTCGCTCCAACTGTCCTCCACTCCTCCCGCCCATCCACCCTCCCCGTCCCTCTTCAGGGACCCCTCTCACGAGCAACTCCTTGTACAGGAGGTGAGGTCGCTCCTTGCACTGGGAGCCATCGAACCCGTACCGGAGGAGTTCAGAGGCAAGGGGTTCTACTCCCGCTACTTCCTGGTTCCCAAGGCGAAAGGGGGCCTCCGGCCCATCCTAGACCTGCGAGGACTCAATGCCCACATGTGCAAGTTCAAGTTCCGCATGGTCGCCTTAGGCACCATTATCCCCTCTCTGGATCCTGGAGACTGGTTCGCTGCCCTCGATATGAAGGACGCGTATTTCCATATAAGTATAAACCCATCGCACAGGCGCTACCTCCGCTTCCTGGTGGCAGGGGAACACTACCAGTTTGCTGTTCTACCCTTCGGCCTCTCCACTGCACCCAGGGTTTTCACCAAGTGCATGGCAGTGGTAGCAGCGTCCCTTCGGCGCAATGGGGTACAGCTATACCCGTACTTAGACGACTGGCTAATCCGAGGCACCTGCAAGGACCAAGTGCGCTCACACGTGCACCTGGTCATCAGGACGTTCGAACGTTTGGGAATACTTCTCAACAGAGAAAAGTCCACAATGGAACCGACCCAGAGGATCGAGTTCATAGGGGCCCTTCTGGATTCCACTGTAGCACGGGCGTCTCTACCTCACACTCGTTTTCTAGCCATCCAGTCGGCCATTCGGGGTCTGCGCGCCTGTCCCATGACCACGGCCAGAACGTTCCTCAGCCTACTAGGCCACTTGGCCTCATGTACACAGGTCACGCAACACGCCAGGCTGAGACTCCGTCCACTACAGTCGTGGCTAGCGTCGGCCTACAGACCACGCAGAGACAATATAGACACTCTCCTCACTATCCCCAGAGACATACTATCCACTCTGGCTTGGTGGGAAGATCAGGGCAATGTGTGTCGCGGTGTCCCCTTCCTCCCCCCCAGCCCGTCCCTCTCTCTGGTGACGGACGCTTCATCTCTGGGATGGGGGGCCCACCTCGGTCACCTCAGGACTCAGGGCCGCTGGTCGGAATCGGATCTCTGCCTTCACATCAACGTCAGGGAGCTGAGAGCCGTTCGCCTGGCTTGCCAGGCCTTTCGAAATACACTACAAGACCGATGTGTAGCGGTACTTACGGACAACACCACAGCCCAGTTCTACATAAACAAACAGGGCGGGGCCCGTTCCAACCCTCTATGTCAGGAGGCGCTTCTTCTCTGGGAATTTTGTATAGCCCACCGGATTCACCCTGTGGCCTCGTTCCTCCCGGGTGTTCAGAACACGCTGGCAGACCACCTCAGCAGGTCCTTTGCGACACACGAGTGGTCCCTCAGACCAGACGTTATTCGACCGATCTTCCTAAGGTGGGGGTTTCCCCAGATCGATCTCTTTGCCTCCAGGCAGAACAGGAAGTGCCTCCAGTTCTGCTCCTTCCGAGGCAGCGCCAAGGGGTCCTTGACGGATGCTTTTCTCCTACCCTGGACGGGGCACCTGCTCTACGCGTTCCCCCCGATTCCACTTCTACACAAGGTGATCCTGAAGATCAAACGGGACAAGGCCCACGTCATCCTCATAGCCCCGGCCTGGCCCAGGCAGTGTTGGTATGCGTCCCTCCTCCAGTTCTCCAGAGCCCCTCCCATCAGCCTCCCATTATGCCCAGACCTGATCTCTCAGGACCACGGTCGCCTCCTGCACCCGGACCTCCAGTCCCTCCATCTCACAGCATGGCTACTCCATGGCTGAGAGGCCCAGAGCTTTTATGCTCAGCTGAGGTACAGAACGTCCTTCTGGGTAGCAGGAAGCCTGCCACTAGAAACACCTACATCGCAAAGTGGACCCGTTTCTCCACCTGGTGTGGGGGATTGGCCATCGTCCCGACTCAGGCTCCTATTCCTCGTATACTGGACTACCTCTTAGGCCTTAGGAATCAAGGCCTGTCTACTTCCACCATTCGAGTACACTTGGCTGCGATCTCGGCTTTCCACCCTGGCCAGGCAAACCGCTCGGTATTCTCTGACCCTGTGGTGTATCGCTTTCTCAAGGGACTGGACAAATTGTATCCGACCGTGAAGCGCCCGATTCCACCTTGGGACTTAAACCTTGTGCTCTCACGCCTCACGTTGCCCCCGTTCGAGCCCCTCGCCACGTGTTCCCTACTCTACCTTTCCTGGAAGGTGGCATTCTTAGTAGCTATCACCTCGGCTCGTAGAGTGTCAGAGATACGTGCACTGACCTCAGAGCCGCCCTACACCATTTTTCATAAGGACAAGGTGCAGCTACGTCCCCACCCGGCTTTCCTGCCTAAGGTGGTCTCACCCTTCCATATCAATCAAGACATTTGTCTCCCAGTCTTTTGTCCTAGACCGCATACCTCTGAAAAGCAGCTGCAATTACACACGTTGGATGTTAGAAGGGCTCTTGCTTTTTATTTAGACAGGACAAAGCAGTTCAGGAAAACGACCCAACTGTTTGTGGCGGTTGCGGAAAGGATGAAGGGCCAGCCGATTTCAGCCCAACGACTCTCCTCCTGGATCACGTCGTGCATCCACACCTGTTATGAACTCGCGGGCAAACCGCTTGAGAGAGTAACAGCACACTCCACGAGAGCGCAGGCATCCTCTGCGGCCTTCCGGGAGGGAGTCCCTATTCAGGACATCTGCAGGGCGGCTACCTGGTCCTCCGTCCACACCTTTGCCGCACACTACGCCATAGTCCAGCAAACCAGGGACGATGCTGCGTTTGGGTCAGCGGTCTTACGATCAGCAATGGGTCAATCCGACCCCTCCTCCTAGGTATTGCTTGCAGTCACCTAAATGGAATGCATGTGAGCAATCACTCGAAGAAGAAAACAAGGTTACTTACCTGTAACTGTTGTTCTTCGAGATGTGTTGCTCACATCCATTCCAAACCCACCCTCCTTCCCCACTGTCGGATTAGCCGGCAAGAAGGAACTAAGATGGTGCCTGGGGTCGCAGGGATATATATAGGCTGCTATAAGGGCGCCACTCCAGGGGGCTCCCTGCTCACCCAGGCTATAGCTAGGGGAAAATCTACCCGGCAACCAGGCACGCTGCGCGTACCTAACCTAAATGGAATGGATGTGAGCAACACATCTCGAAGAACAACAGTTACAGGTAAGTAACCTTGTTTTATCAGCTTTGTGTCCTAGAAACAGCAAATGGTGAGACTGCCTAGATACCAGAAGCAAGGGTGGGCCCACGGGCCAATTCTGTCCAGCCTCCTAAGCTCCCGGCTGGGGAGGCTAGCTCCTCCCCCACTGTCCCTCCCCTACCCCTGCCTCACCTTGCTGTGCTCTGGGGGGTGGGGCTGTGTGCTCCAGTAGATCAGCATGGCAGTGTGTCTGGTTCTGGGCCAGACGCACTGTTTTGAGCTGCGTGGTAAGGGGGTGGGAGGTTGGATAAGGGCCAGAGGGTTTTGGGGGCTTGTCGGGGGCAGGGAAGGCAGGGGCTGGATAGGGCATGGGAGTCCCAGATGGCGGGGGGGGGGTGGCTAGGGGGCAGGGCAGTTGGGACAGGAAGCAGGGGGGGCGGGGCCCTGGGGGGTGATTAGGAGCAGGAGGTCTCTGGAGGAGGCGGTCAGGGGACAAGGAGCAGGGGGGCTTAGATGGGGGGGGGTCTTGGTGGAAATGGGTAGGGGTGGGCGTCTCTGGAGGGAGAGTAGTCCGGGGACAAGGAGCGGGGGTGTTGGATGGGTCGGAGGTTCTGACGGGGGACAGTCAGGGTGGGAAGTGGGAGGGGGTTGGATAGAGGGCAGGGCTAGGCTGTTTGGGGAGGCACAGCCTTCCCTACTTGGTCCCCCATACAATTTTGAACCCCCATCTGGCCCTCGGGCCAAAAAGTTTACCCACCCCTGATTTAGAGCCAGGAAAGCTACTTATATTCTCTTCACGTGTTCAGGGTTCTCTCTGGTGTATATCAGAAGTCTGATTTGGCATGCTGAAATAGTTTTTTCACTTTGAAAAGTGCATTTCTTGACAAACAAGAGCAGTAACCGCGGTTCTAGAACTTCATGTAGTATATGAGGAAATATGTAAAGCAGCCACATGGTCGTTGATGCAATTAGTAGAAGTCAGACATGCAGTAGGGTGTGCCATGCTGTAGTGTATCGGGAATCTTCCATTAGCATCAGTCTTGTTTTATAGGCAGCACATGTAATGACACGTACAGTTCAGGTTGCCTACTAGTACCCATTGCAAAACCATATAACTTTGTTATACTAGAACTGTTCTCGCTGGAATTTCTCATGCCAGGTACCTGCCTGAGGCTTTTTTTTAGGTGAATGGTGGGTGGGAATTTCAGCAAATATGATTCAGCTATTTACAAGAATGTTAGGGGAAATATATTCTTCTAACCATGTTGACAAATTTGTTGTAAGGTTCTTTGAGAAGCTTTAGTGCCTCCATCACAAAAATATTGTGTGACCATGTAATTAACTGTATCATAATGCATATACACAGGGGAGTAGAATTAGAATTGCATGGGCAAACTTTATTCTGGCATTTCCTAATTTTTTGCATGCTTGATTTTTCCAATATTTTCTCTCTTAATATAATTTTGTTTTATGTCATGGTAGTTGGTTACAACTTATGTCCTCACATCTCCGATGACACTGTGTGCCTACTTTTGTGCCACACCCTACATCTGTGAAACATATTTCCACCCTCAGCTCTTATTGCATAAAGAGGCCCCACTCTTGTGCATCTAGTGGATTGGGAGAGGAGAGACAGATTGTAGGTGCCACCCTGCATTTCCATCCCCTTCCACTATGACTTGAAGTATGTCGTTTTCTGTATTGAGCTTCTAAGGATCGGTCATGAACTCTGGCCCCTCAATACCTCTTTGGTCTGTTACAAGTCTTTTGCTCCCCTCAGTCCCTTCCCTCCTGTGACTCTGCCAAGGCCCATGGGAGTGGCCCAGCACTTCTGAACACTTTAGGAGTAAAACTCTAGACTCAACATGATACAGCATATATAGAGTCTGCAACAAGACTATGCTGTTTGGATTGGGGTATCAAGTATACAGAAGCCTAATTCATAGTAAAGATTAAACTTTAGTGCATCTGGCCAGTTTTTTAAATAGATTAATTTTTAAAAATTGTAGTTTATATCTATTTCTGGAAAGCAAACTTTCATTCATTTATATATATAAAATAAATAAATAAATTATGGAGTTTTCTAATGATTCACACAGGTCTGTTTGTATTCATATTTGAGTCCTCACCTCTGTAAGTTATGCAGACTTTAATTGTACCCTTCTGATGCTAAAATATGTTTAATATCCTATTTTCCCATTTAAAATAACTAGAAATAAGACTATATTTGGTAGTTTGAACCTTTATTGGTTTAGTAAAGAGTAGTGGTAACTTCAAAGTTTTCATTTTAATGTTTGTTGTAGTTGGTGTATGAATTTTTCCTGAGATTTTTGGAGAGCCCAGATTTCCAGCCTAGTATTGCAAAGCGATACATTGATCAGAAATTTGTACAGCAGGTGAGTGTAACGTTTTTATGTTTAATAGTCAATTAACTCTTAACTGAAAGGGATGGTGTTGGTTTGTATTGCACAGCTGCGTATCTAAATAATACAGCATTATTTTACCTGTGTAGGTCATAAAATAATCAGCATTATTAAATTATTTGTATTGTAACATGAGAATCCTTTGTTTGCCAACTATTTTATTGGCATAGGAACATCTATATAGACTACATGTAATCTGGAAATTCAGAAACATATAAATCATAGAGAATACTGCGTTCTATTACAATTTTTTTTCTTAACATACAGTAGTTTCAATTTGTGGAACAAATTCAAGTTTCTTAGTGATATATACTGTAATGTTTTTCCATGAAATAGATAATCCTCAGTGCTGTTCTGTTGTAATGGATTTGTGACTCTCACTGCCTAAGCCAGCGGTTCTCAAACTGAGGGTTGCGGGGTGTTTCCAGGGGGGTTGTGAGCTCCCATTGCTTTCGGTGGATGCTCCGAATGCAGAAGTGTGTCCACTGAAAAGCCACCGAGTGGAACTCTTCCAGTTTCGGCGGCATTTTGGCGGACAGAGAGAAACGCTGTGTCCGCCAAAATGCCACCGAAACCAGAAGAATTCAATTTGGCAGACATACCCCTGGGGCATCAGCGGTTGCTGCAAAGCAAAAAGGGGTCTCGAGCTGAATAAGTTTGAGAACCCCTGCCTAAGCTAATATTTTTGTGATGGTTCTAAGGGCATCCAGGACTGAGAGTCACCTGGTTACCCCCAACATCCATGAGGGAGACTTGCCTGTGCCTAGCTGGTTGTCAGCTGCCCAACACTGCCAGCCTTTCAGTCGCTCAACCGCTCTTTTCTGGGCTCTGCCAGGCTTGTCTTTGCCTTGCATATTAACAAGAGATGCATCCCAGTTCCCAAATCCCTTTTGAAACATTCTGTTGTGATATCCATCCCCTGAGACCAGTTATTCACAGAAATCCCAGGTCCTCTGCCTCTAAAAGTACCCCAAGTTTACCAGTTTTACCTTAAAGCACTGTTCCTGTATAACACACAGCACTTGTAATAAAACAGAAGATGTATTTAAGAAAGGAGAGAGATTATGCTACAAACAAGAGGCAGTGATGGAAACAAATAGTTACAATACATAATAAAACTCAAACCTGGGTCAACACGTTATATTTATATTTTCTATCTAAAAATAGGTTTCCCTCCCAAAGTTCAGTCTGCTACAGAACTGGCTGCCTTCGCATGAACTAGGATCCAGTTTTTCATGAGAACACCCCAGCTCCTTAGGAGGCTCCTCATTAAAAGGATCCAAAGTGCCTTTCCTCATTGTTATGCTGAATAAATCTTTTGTCTTTATTCATAGGCTGGGTGATTCTCTGTTTGTTGTAATGTTCCTGTTTTACCTCCAACTGATTTTGATTACTTGCAGTTGTCTCTGGTTTTCCATTGAAAGTCTTGGAATGGAGCAAGGCTGGCTAGCCAAGGCAGGGTGACAACTCTTTCTTGAGTGGGCCATAACTGAGATATATGTAATCCCTGTGTGACCAGCGTTTACCTTAAGTCCCTAAAGCATACTTTCAATATAAATACATTCTTCTCTAAATATTACCTGTACTTACATCTCACAGGGATTATGAATCTTGACAGGTTATGAACAAGAAACCAGTTAGTATAAGCAAAAGCATAAAATGTGTAATGCATCATATTTGTTTTGAAATGAGAAGTCATTTAGAGGAGATATATTTTCTGTTACCTAATGATATCAGATCCGGACAGAAAGTACTCATAGTTGTGATGGCTGTGAGATTTTTTTGTTCTACAGCTTTCTTTATAAAAGCACCATAATTCGGACAGAACTCCACTCTTTCCTTTCTCCTGAGAAAATGTGCATAATTCTTTTCATTTTACAGAATGTAGGCCCTGATCCTGCAAAGTCTTATATGTGTGCTTAACTTTAAACACCTGAATAGTTTGTTGAAATCAGTAGGCTACCTATGCCTATTTAAGCATGTGTATGTCTTTTAGGATAGGGGCCTTAAATAAATATCTCAGTCATTTGTGAGAATTGTTTACAATTTTTTTTAAGCTATAAAGTGCAATGCTTTCTAAATGTTATTAGATTAAACTACAAAACTGTAATCAAAATGATTAAGGACATTTAATCCCGGTTCAAATGACTTAACTGAAGTGCATTGTATAAGAAGCTTCATATTGTGTTTGGATGTAATTTTTAGAAGATGAAATGCTAAGGGACAGTAAAATAAAGCTTCTGAGTTGACAAGTTATATTAATTTATTTAATATTGACTATTTTAACAGAATTGTAAGTAACAACGTAGTTTGCTTCTAATAATACTTTAATGATTTGTGAATTAGAATTAACAAAATGACAGTTTAATTCTTTTAAAAAAGTAATATCTCAGGTTTTTTTTAAAGCTGTTGGAGCTTTTTGATAGTGAAGACCCACGAGAGCGTGATTTCCTAAAGACAGTCCTTCATCGAATTTATGGAAAATTCCTTGGATTAAGGGCATTCATCAGAAAACAAATCAACAACATTTTCCTCAGGTACATTACAGATTTAGTTCTTTATATAGCCTAGATCAGGGGTCTCAAACTCAAATGACCATGAGGGCCACATGAGGACTAGTGCATTGACCCGAGGGCCACATCACTGACACCCCCCCCCCCTCGTTGCACCTGGCCCCGCCCCTACTCCACCCTTTCCATAGACCCTGCCTCTTCCCATGCCTTCCCTGCCCCATTCCAACCCCTTCCGCAAAATCCCCACCCCAACGTTGCCCCCTCCCTGCCCCCAAGGGGTGCAGAAAGGGTGCAGGATGCGGCGGGGGCTCAGGGCAGGGAGTTGAGGTGCAGGAGGTGTGCAGGGTGCGGCAGTTGGCTCAGGGCAGGGAGTTGGTGTGTTGTGCAAGAGAGGTGAGTCAGGTGCAGCAGGTGGGTCAGGGCAGGGAGCGCAGGAGGGGTTTGGGAGGGGGCTCAGGGCAGGGAGTTGGGGTGGAGGAGGGGTGCGGGATGCGGCAGGGGGCTCAGGGCAGGGAGTGGGGGTGCAGGAGGGGTTCAGGGTGCAAGCTCCAGCCTGGTGCCACTTATCTAGAGCGGCTTCGGCCCCATGCTGCTCCACTCCAGGAAGCTGCTGCAACCAGTCCTTGCAGTCATGGGGGAGGGAGGGTGTCCTCAGGGTTCAGTGCATGTGCTGCTCTTGCATTCCTCCAGGTAACTCCCACGAAGCTCCCATTGGCCGTGGTTCTCTGTTCCTGGCCAATGGGAGCTGCAGGGGGTGGTGCCTGGAGGGAGGCAAGGTAGGAGCCCTCTGCCTCCTCCCGCTTCCCTCCCAGCCGAAGGGACCTGCTGACAGCCACTTCAGAAAGCGGTGCGGCACTCACAGCGCCCAGGGAGGACGGGGTGCTTCGCAGGCTGCAGAGAGAGGCTTGGCGGGCTGCATGTTTGAGACCCCTGGCCTAGATGATAAATAATTTCCTTTAACGTAAAGGTTCTCCTTTTTAATGGTTGTACCTGAAACAGCCAGCAGAATTGTCATAGCAGGTGCTATCTAGCCAATGGAAGTCATATAGTTGTCCGTTACATAGACTTGGTCTATAAGATGTTGAATGAATGAGAATTGAGGGAGCTCAGCACCTTGCAGGATCAGGCCTTTATTTTAACATCTGATATGCTTGAAAACTTCCACTAATTGTAAAATTTAAAACGTAATGTTGTTACACTGGTTCAAATCCCTAATATACTTACAAACATGTTTAAATCACACTGTATATGTTTTAACTTAATGTGAAGGAAGAATGAACTCTAAGCACATGTCTGCTCAGCAGAAGCTATGCATTGGCTAGCCTACCTGAGCTACTTGAATCCAGCTATCATGGGTAACAAAAACTGAAATCAGTGCTGTTGCGGGATTGAGTGTGGATATTACAAGCCTGGCACAGACCCTGGGTAGATATTCGGTTCTCTAGTTCATTCTGACTTCACTGCACTTGTTACCCACACTGGCTGGATTCAAGCTAGCTTGGGTAAGCTAGCCTAGCTTTTGCTGTGAAAACATACCATAAACCCTAAAAGAGCCAACTGACTTAACTTTGAAGAAAAACAACAATAAAATACATTTGATAAGGAGTTTCACATTTAGAAATTATTTTCCCCCTTAGTTTCATTTTATTAGTGTACTAATTACTATTGCATCTTATTTTTAACAGGTTTATATATGAAACAGAACACTTTAATGGTGTTGCTGAACTACTTGAGATATTGGGAAGGTAAGTTTGGTTCGATAATATAAAATGAACAGTTGAACATTATTTTTTTGGGTTCCAATCCAATTTTTCAGGGGTGGGCTGGAAGAATTGTTCGGATGCCTATAGTGATGAATTCAGGTCATTGGTGTATTTTTATATTTTCATGCTGTTATGCAAATATAGAATTAGAAAAGTGCACTTTTTCTGTGTAAATCTTAGACATGATCCGCAAAAGATTTCTTTTTAAATTGGGCTTCCTCTTTTTGGCTTTGGCGTGATGCATGAAAGGTAGCTTTTTTCTTCGAAAGAGCTTTGTTTTCCCTTGCTTTTTCTTAAAAATATTGACACTTCTCAATCTTGGCTTTGCTAAGATTGTGTAGGTGATTAGTTGTGTATCTCAGAAGAGTTTATCGTTAGCTCTTACACCTAAGTTGAAGATATTAAATCTTTAACAGGTTTTTCATTCTCTACCATGTTAGTCATTAAAGCTTTGTAGGTGTTAAAACAGTCTGACTGAATGTCCTTTCCCCTCACAGTTGCTCATCTTTCCCACTCTGAGATTTTTGTGATGGTACTCCACAGTTGACATAGATCTATTCTGCACTGGTGAAATTTACCAAAACAATTCCTACCAGTTCAGCTGAATACTTGTTAAAGTTAATGAGAGCTGGAGTGAGACAGAGCTTCAATGATCAGAACCATTTTTATTACTGCTTCAATTAGACTTGCCTTTTAGCAGGTTTAACTAAAACGCTGATTCTTCCTGCAAGAGCATGTCTACAGTAGGGCTCCCATAACAGGACTAGCTGAGTCATTGAGGATTTTTTTGGTAAATTTCACTGGTGTACACATGTCAATGGTGTCTACCCTTAAGAAGCAGGACCTGAATTTGTAAGGTAAAAAGCAAACTACTACCTCCTCCCCAGCCCCCAATTTTAAAAAAACCAACCAAACAAATAAACTTGCAGGCCTTATTTATGTGTCAAAGTAGTAAAAGGACACACGTCTCTTCTCTTTCAAGGTCACCTTTTAATTATTGTGAGTGACCAGTATGTCAACCTCTCTGAGCTCTATGGTTAATGTGCCTTGCTTAAGCTCCTCAGTGATTTAAAGGTGGAAAAATCTTAGAAATTTGAGTCTAGATTATCACTAGAGATCACAAAAGAACTGAACTTGTCTACTACAGACATTGATAACTGAGCTATGGTCTTATACCTAGTGTTAATAGCTGAGGATGGGCTTCCTGCCCACTTCCCAGTCCCTAAAGTACATATAAAAATAGTCAGCTTTGAGTACAGTAGTTCTCAATCTTCCAAGAAAAAGAGAAAGTTCACCCATTTTTTAAAGATGAAATAATTGTGCTTATTCATGTTTTTCAGCATTATTAATGGTTTTGCACTGCCATTGAAAGCAGAACACAAACAGTTTCTTATGAAGGTGTTGATTCCTATGCATACTGCTAAGGGATTAGCTTTGTTTCATGCACAGGTAGGTTTTTTGAAAAATTATTGGAACAGAATATATTTTATTACTATATAAGTATATATAAACCTTACAATTTTTTCCAATTAGGGGGGGGGGGGAAATTGAGAAGTCATAGCCTGCATTTGAAAACTTTTTGGTTTTTACTGTTTTATCACAACTCAGACATTATTTAAGCTTGGTACTTTTTTGGTATTGTCATCTTCATGTAACAAATACTGTTAATGAAAGGCTAGAGGAATCGTAAATGTCTTTCTTTGAGAAGCATATTTTTTTCTTCTTTGAGTGCTTTTTCATCTCAATTCCAATCAGGTGTGTGCGTGCATACGTGCACAGTAGGTGGAATCCGTGGCAGGACTGGCCTTACTTACCATAAGGCAAACTGAGGTGGCCAGATTGTGGGTGGGCTACACTGGGACCCAAAGTGTAGAAAATTGTGTCTGCAGCTGGTGCATATATATTCTCTCTGCTCTAGATGCCTAGAGATGGTGGAGTGCTGTACTGGAGGAAGGAGGACACGAGACCTTTCAAAGTCTTGGCCCAAGGAGGGGGCATGAGAGCGTTATTTGAGCTTCCCCCCTCAGGTGCCAAAATGTTGTGGGCCAGTCCTGATCCATGGGGTTGGCGTGGGCATCCCCTGAAGTCATGCATTCATGGCGTCCAATAACGGGCCCTGCCCTGCCGACCCACCACCCCCACAGTTCCTTCTTACTGCCTGTGACAGTAGCTGGAACTTCCCCTTGCTCTTGCTTTGGCGAGCAGCTGAGCAGTACTTTAGGTTTTCGCTGTAGATAGTTAGTTCTAATTGGTTAGTATAGCATAGTTAATTAATTTAAAAGTTTCAGTTATAGGGGGTTCCTCCCCCCTCATTTTTCTCCTCCCCTTATTTGACACTGGGGCCTGCTGCAATCCCCGGCTTCAAGACTTGCCAAGATGGCATGAAGAGAGGGAGCAGCAGCTTAAAATCTATGCATGGTCCCGTATCACCTTGGACCGCTTGGTGCTCTGCACAGTAGAGCAGGGATATTCCCTCCAAATCTGTGCCCTCCCACACCACTTTCCTGTCTCTTTTCATGGACCCTTCTCACATGCAGCTCCTTATCCAGGAGGTGCGGTTGCTCCTATCTCTAGGGGCAGTGGAGGAGGTTCCTCAGGAGCACAGGAGCAAGGACTTTATTCACAGTATTTCCCAATACTGAAAGCCAAAGGCGGCCTCAGGCCCATCCTGCACTTGCAAGAACTCAATGAGTTTGTGAAGGAATTCAAGTTCTGCATAGTCTTGTTGGCCTCCATCATCCCCTCACTGGAACAAGTAGACTGGTATGCCCCCCTTGACTTGAAGGATGCTTACTTTCATATTGCACTCAATAAGCCCCACAGGAAGTACCTCAGGTTTGTGGGGAACAATACCCACTACCAGTCCTTCCATTCAGCCTGTCAGCAGCACCTCGAGTCTTCACCAAGTACATGCATCCGCCGAAGTGGGTATTAGCCCACAAAAGCTTATGCTTCAATACTTTTGTTAGTCTTTAAGGTGCCACAGGACTCTTTGTCACTTCTGCAGATCCAGACTAACACGGCTGCCTCTCTGATTCTATCTTCAAATAATTGTTTAGTGTTCATAATATGACATTTAGTTAAAAAAAAAAAAAAGAGTAAAGAGAGCGTGTATCAACAAGTTAAGAAAAAAAACCTTAGAGATGCTCAATTTGGGGATAATTACAAGTGTAGCTAAGCCCTTTGTCTAAATGCTGGATCTGCATTACAGCAATCGAATCGCCTAGTTAATAAAAAATGAAGCCTTTTCTGGGATGAGAAACTAAGCATCCAGACATTCTGAAGGTTTTTAAAAAATACAATAGTCTGAAATATATTCAGCTTTTTTTAGTTGAGTTTAGCTATATCCTTCACTTGGAAAGAAAAATTAAAAAGGCCTACATCTGATAAGGTTAAGAAATTTTGCAGACTAAAGTGCTTCCATTATCATTTGTGATAGTTATGTTGTGTTGTCTTAATAGTCCGTATCAATTTTAAATAGTTATAACTGTATTACTTACATTTTAGCTGGCCTATTGTGTTGTTCAGTTCATGGAAAAAGATACGGCATTAACAGAACCAGTAAGTATTTTACAACTGAGTATTTTATTTTTGTATTTCCCATCTGAATTAAAATGTCAGTGCACCTCTCACATCAGTGATAGCATTATTTGCCAATAACTAATTTTGAGTAATTAACTGTAGACACTCCAGGAAAAATTAGGATTTGTAAATCCAGGATACTTGACAAAAAAAGAGAGATTTTTTTATTTTGAAAGTGCAGGTATATCTATTGGTGGTAATTTGTGACAAAAATGGGAATAGACTAGAAAATAGATAAATTGCTGAGATCATGTGACTGACTTCAGTACTTTAATGTGCAATACAAAATCTTGCTACTAACAATAAAAAAAATAATTTGTCATTTTGTTTAAAGTGAAGATTTTTTTTTATTTATTTATTTTTTTTAATAAATGGAGATATACCAATCTCCTAGAACTGGAAAGACCTTGAAGGTCATCGAGTCCAGTCCCCTGCCTACACTAGCAGGATCGAGTACTGTCCCCTGACAGATTTTTTTTGCCCCAGATCCCTAAATGGCCCCCTCAAGGATTGAACTCACAACCCTGGGTTTAGCAGGCCAATGCTCAAACCACTGAGCTATCCCTCCCCCCCTTTACTGGATCGTTTACTGGATCGTTTTGTAAGCAGTTCAGGGGATCTCGAGGAAGCTGGCATTTTTCTTATAAAATGCATCTCTAATAATTTCCTCCCAAAACTATCTTGTACTTCAATACAACTACCACATGTGCAAGTATGCTCCCTTTTTTTGCGCATCCCTTTCTAACAGAGTATTTCCTGAGTAGCAAAAATATGATGGGTCTTAACTGGAGTCAAATGCCATCTATACAGTAATTTATAACAATTTTCTTTGTGAGCTACACAAATTGAAGATGTACATCCCCTTTCCCATGCAGAGACCCACTCATCTATATCAATTTCTTTGTCCAAATTCCGCTTTCATCTTTTAATCTGGTTTGTTTTCTTAACTATCTTTTTCAATCAAAATTGTAGTTATCTTTCTTTTGTTCCAACTTGCTCCCAGGTCAACTCCTCAGATTTGGTTAGAGCTCTAGATAGGGACACATTGCCTTCAAATTGGTGCTTATAACAAAATTCATGTGGTGGGGGTGGGGCTGAGGGGTTCGGCATGTGGGAGGGAGCTTAGGGCTGGGGCACAGGGTTGAGGTGCAGGGTGGTGGTGAGGGCTTTGGCTGGAGCCAGAGCTGAGGGTGGAGCCAGAGCTGAGGCGTTTGAGGTGCAGGCTGCCCTGAGGAGAGGAGACTCCCTCCAGCCCTTTCTCACGGCAGCAGCTCCAGGCTGTGGGAGGGGTTCCTCTCTCCCAGCTGCAGCAAGTCTGGGGCACGTCCACATTGGGGAAGATCACTGCTCCCCACTGCGGTAGGTGCGCACTTGGGGAGAGGCGCTGCTTCCCACCGCGGCAGGTGCGAGGGAACTTAGGCTGTTTTGTATCCAGATTAGCACCATAGTGCATGGTAATAACTTAATTGGTTGTTATTATAGTAAAAGCATCCTTATTGGTTAATAATTAAATCACACAGTGTTTTAATATCATGTGCTTCAAAGGGCCACAGGAGACACTGTAGTCTTGACACTTCAGGAATGTTTGGTTCTGAGAGCAGCAAGCAATTCCTGTAAATAATGGAGATTGTCCAACAGGTACATATGGCTGCAGTTTGAACCCCTGTGAAGTCTAGAGCAGCCAAAAGTAGCTGTCAAGGTTGGAATATCCAAATTTTATAAAAGCTTTGTCTAGTGTGAACACGAAGTCAAATGTTTGTATGCTAGCCTTAGTAAATAGACTTTGGGGGGTTTAGTATGTTTTGGGGGGGAAAAAGTCATGCTTAAGCAACACTTTTAAAATATGCAGTACATGTTAAGTACCCGGTCCCTGTACTTTGTAGGCTTCCTTAGCGTTGTAATTTCCAGGCATGGGTATCTAGCTGATGCATACTTGAAAAATAAAAAAAGCTATTTCTATAATGATGCTGCTGGAGTTCTTTAAAGGTAATATCCCCATAGGTCAGGAGTGGGCAAACCTTTTGGCCCGAGGACCACATTGCGGTTGCAAAACTGTATGGAGGGTCGGGTGGGGAAGGCTGTGCCTCCCCAAACAGCCTGGCCTCTGCCCCCTATCTGCCCACTCCCACTCCCTGCCCCCGACTGCCCTCCTCAGAATCCCCAACCTAGCCAATCCCCCCTGCTCCTTGTCTCCAACTGCCCCTCCCCAGACCTCTTGACTATAAACTACCCCCCAGGATCCCATCCCCCCCCCCAGTCCCCTGACTGTCCGTATCCCATCTCCCCTCCCCCCCCCCCACAGGACCCCTGGGACTCCAATGCCTATCCAACCCCCCCCCCCCCAATCCCGGTCCCCTAACTGCCTCCGGGGACCTTCTGCCCTTTACCCAAGCCCCGGCCCCGTTACCATGCTGCTCAGAGCAGCATGTCTGGCAGTCATGCTGCCCCGCCCAGCAGGAGCACACAGCCCCGCCCCCACAATGCTGTCCACACAGTGGCGTGGCTGCGGGGGGAGAAGGGACAGCTGGGGAGGGGCCATAGTTTGCCCACCTCTGCCATAGGGACACACCTAACTTCCTTACTATTTAGGATTGGGCATGACATATTTACTCATTCCAGCTGAGAAAGAAGACATTTAAAGATACTAACTGACACAATTAAGTGTCCTTAACACTTGGATTCCAGAAAATGATGGAAATGTTAGACTTTTTAGTTAACTCTTAGTTTCATGCACCTGAGGAGTTGATCTTAATGAATTCACACTTCAAGTAGAGGTGTATATAGTAACTTCTCACTATTGTGTGTTGTTTGGCAAATGTTAACTGTCTGAAAATATTATCTTTTTTTCTCTTGCATTGTTCAGGTTGTTTTGTGCCTGTGGAGGCAGTCAGGAGAATAAGCTCTTATGCCTGTAAATTTTCTGTTATGTAACCAAGGAACCAAAGTCTCAGCATAATTATATAATTAACTAAGCTGTAAGCTGATTAAGCAATAGAAAAATTACCAGGAGTTCATTTTAAGAAAATGTATTTATGTAAATAAACTGCTTAACATTGTAAAGCCAGCAAAACTGGGACAGCTAGTTTAAATAAGAGTGACCCCCTTTCCATGCCTCCTGTGTGGTGGAGTAGCAGATAAATGGTAACCAGTGAAGATCTGTGTGAAGGAAAATCAGAGGTTAGTCTCAGTACAATTTAGGAGTTTAAATTCCCTCCCCCCTTTTGGCGGGGGGTGTTTTTACTGTTCCCACTCTGAAAAAGTAGCAGATGAGCTCAGAATCCTCTAAAAAGTAATGCCATTTGGACTAGTACCTTGCAAGATAGCCTTTAGTTCATTTTAACACTTCACTTTGCAAGATTGTAGCCCCATTTGGTTTGGTAAGACCCCTCATTTCTTTACCAAGTGTCCAACAGTGAGGACAGCTTGTTTCAGGAGTCATGTTGTCCATGTCTGCCCTTTCTGGAGAGCTGATTTATTGGGTAAGTTTACACAGCCCACAGAGATGAGCCTCCCAGCCTGGGTTGATCGACTTGGGCTGGCAGGGCTTGCGCTAGTGCTCTAAAAATGTAGACAGTGCTTTGAAGTTGCAGGTTGGGGTAGAGCTCAGGCTCTGAAGCTCATCCCCATTCACTAAGCCTCCCATTAAGACTGGCCTTCACAAGGGAACTATTGTTCTCTGCATAGAACTTGCTTCCGTTTCATGAATCTGAGACTTTCCTTGTTGATACCGTGATCATAGTCACTCCCATTCACTTTTCATTGAAGTGATACTCGGTTCTGCAACAACAGCAGGTGCTTCCCCTAGAATGAGGTTTTAATAGACCTTCAAAGTCAGAGCCTATGGTAATGTTGAAAATATGAACCAGTGCAGTGATACATGCCAGACTACCTGAATAGTTCTAAGAGAGGTGACATGCCCTGTTTTATCTCCAACAAGGTCCTATATAGACTTAGTAGTTGCTGAATTTGGCATTTTTCCAAGATAACTTGGAAATTAGGTGGGGGGGGAGGGGTTGGGTTTTTTTTTTTTTTTTGTCATACACCATCCTCTTCCCTCATGAGAAGAGGGAACATCCTGTGCTCTGACAGTCCCTCTGCCACAAAGACCCTTAGTTTGGCTAGACCAGAGGACTGAGTTTAAAGCCTCTTACATCTGTCTCCATTAGTCCCTTTTTCACACATCTTGGAATCCTTGCTTTTGCTTTATATGTTACAATCTGAACTAGTTCTTCCTGCTGCTGCAACTTATCCTTCCATGCAAAAACCTCTGTTTGTATTTACCCAAAATACATATTTCTTAGTGATCTAGTCCACATCTGTGTTTTGTGTTACTGTCTATTTTAGGGACTTAAAATTACTAACTTTTCCATTGAGCCCATAAGACAGTTTTCTCTGTAGTACCTCTGCATGAGCGTTGCAATGAGAAGGAAGGTGAGGTCCAGCTGCTAATGGAAAATCCTCAGTGTTCTGTTAAAAATAAAACAAAATAATGATATGCCCATAGTCGACCTCAGGAAGAACTATGCTTCCTAAGAGGAGACTCTCTGAATTGCTATTTCAGACAGATCATCAGTCTTTTCTAAAACTTACACGGAGAAACTAAGCTACAGACAATTTAGTACTTCGCAGAAGATTTGTGCTATTATCTAAGTAAAACAAAACAATCATGAAGCCTCCAAGCTGGCTGCTACTGGGGAGAAATCCAGTGTGGGAATCAATCTCTGTTCAAAGATTGTCCAAGTAGATCAGGCTCTCATTTCAGTCCTGTTTTGATCAACCTGGTCTGACTGTAGCAGAAGATTGGGGGCCCTTTCCTTGAGGTCAGAGTCTGTCATGTCTGAAATGTCTCCATCTCTGAAATATGTAAAATTGCCACGTGGAATTCCTGTTTACACTTTGTCAGCACTGCTCTCTCAGTAAAGAGGCAAAGTCAGATGTTTCTTTTCAGAGTGTAGTCCTTCAGTTTTTTATTTATTGTTCAGCCATCTGGAGCAGGATGTAACTTAATTAAGTCTTCTCTACCAGTCTCAGAACAGTAACTCTCAATAGAGTTATCTGAATGTTTTCTCTGCAGATAGTCATCCTTTTCCAGTTTTGGCATTTCAGATAATAGAAAGGAATCAGAAGTGTTTGGGGCTTGGATTCCTCTATCTAGCTTTGTAAGAGTTGTTTGGATCTGAGAGTGAGTGCATGGTCCAACAGCTGCAACTTTTTAGGTGGTCCCAGGTCTTGAGATGCTGGGGAAAGTGCTCCCCAAAGAATGGATCTTGAGGGAGATCTAGCTACATGTAATAGTGGGGCTGTTTGGACACTCTGGAAACTTTTTGAAGCAGTGTAAATTTGAAAGTAAAGTTGTTGAAATATTCTGAACACAAAGCAAAACACGTCCGATGACCCAAAACGGTTCAATCCCCTTTGAACTACGGTTTTGGAGAAGTGGTATAATATTAATATGATTATATTTAATGCTATTAATATTAAAAATCTAGTTGAATACATACTGGAAACTTGTTCTGATTTTTTTTTTAATTTTATTCTTATAATAGGTTATCAGAGGATTGCTCAAATTTTGGCCAAAAACTTGCAGTCAAAAAGAGGTTGGTCTTGTTATGTTTTAATGAATTATTCTCTTGTAACTCATATAAAAAAGTGCTGCAGGCTCAGAAGTGTTTTTACACCTGTTGTGTTTGTGGGATCTTGCATGATTCTTTGTGGGTTTTGGGGGTTTTTTTAGGCCACTGAAGTTCACTGTACAAATTGTGCACACTTACTACTTTATTTTAAATCTGACAGCACTACTAATAGCAAATGCTCGTATATATGCTCATCACTAAAGATTCCTAGGATAATGTATTATCATTGAGAGGAATGTTCTAGTTAAGTCCTGTGCTTTGGTAGGCATTAGTATAATTTTTCAAAAGAAACATTAAAGCTTTTTTTAAAAAGCATTTTAGTAGATAGTGAGTGCAGTCCATCTGCAATGAGTGCTGACTTTGAACACTATGAACGTTTGACCAGGTCTTTGTCAGTGGCTAAAGCATTAAATAAAATATTCATTACTTTATTACAAAAAATGTACATTGTAATTTCATGTGTAGGCACAATGTGTCTAATTCTTAAAATGTACTTTTAAAATGGTCTTGTGAAATTGGTTTTTCTGATTGGCTCTGTCCCGTGTCATTAAAATTAAGATCGTTGGGAGCTTGGTGGTTTCATTTGTCCAAGAAACGTTCTAATTCTATATGAAAGCAGTGTCCTTTAAGACTTCTGTATGTGTCAGAGTTTTTTTCAGTTTTCTGTGTTCCCTACATACTGTTATATAGTCCTGGCATTTTAAAATTGAAATGAAGGATTTATCAAAAGAATCCAGAATGAAGACAAATGAGTCTCTGCAGCCAAAGCTCAAGAAGTAAAATTTCTTCTGGTTTTCTTCAAAACATCATTTAAAATTAAATGACTTTAAAAGCAACCATGAAGAGGAGGCAGTAAAAGATGGTTGTTATATTCTGGTAACTGAAACCCATAAGTAAGCCCCCTTACAAAAATGAAGAAGAAAAATAAATTGCAATAAGGAATCTTGCACAAGATGATAATATGCAACAGCAGTAACGTACCATGTTTCTTGAAGCATACTTGTCAGTGTATACCCTATTGTACTGATTATTCAATTGCTATCTTCAGTCTAGCTTTGTTGTAGATTATATAAACTTCTGAATGGCATGTATAAATATAAAAAAACTTTTCTTTATAAAACAGGTGATGTTTTTAGGTGAAATTGAAGAAATCTTAGATGTAATAGAACCATCCCAGTTCAAAAAAATAGAAGAACCTCTATTTAAGCAGATATCCAAGTGTGTGTCAAGTTCCCATTTTCAGGTATTACATATTTTTTTCAATAGTGTTGCACATTTGACTTCTACATTAATTAGTTCTATCATATTTTGTGATTCTGATTCTGAAATGTGTATTTCAGGTTGCAGAAAGGGCTTTGTATTTCTGGAATAATGAGTACATTCTTAGTCTGATTGAGGAGAACATTGACAAAATTCTACCAATTATGTTTGGTAGTTTATACAAGATCTCCAAAGAACACTGGAATCCGTATGTATTGCTTACTCTGATGTTATTTTTTGTTAAAGTATTATCAGTAAGTAATAAATTGTATTAGCCTATGTTCCTGTCTTAGACTGTGATCATGCAGACACTTATGCAGATGCTTAACTTGATACAGGTGAGTAATCTCATTGACTTCGAAATGAGATGAAGTGCCAAGAGAATGGTCTTTATATTAATAAGCATACTTTGAGGTAGACTGTCTAGAGGAATTTATGTTCTTCCAGGCACCACTTAACACAGATAAAAATGATTACTTGGCCAAAGCGAGTAAGATGTTTTCCAATTACCTGAATTAAGGTATTGGATTTCATTCACATCTACATCTTTCATTGGTTTGTATTGTTATGGTGAAAAGTTGGAATTTAATGAAAAAATGTCCAAGGAAATTGGATGGTGATGTGGTTCTTACACAGGTTTGACTTTGTGTATCATTTGTGTGCTGTCATTAATATTTAACACCTAAATGTTAAACAATGAGGCCTATTGTGTGAAGTTTCACTTAAGTGCAATAATGATTTTACTTTTTAAGTATTAAGATACCAGATGTTTCTTTTTCAGTTAGTGAAACGTTTTGGAATGGAAGAATGAGAAGATTACATGTTAGATGACTTAGAAATAACAGAATTGGGGCTATTCAGATTCTGCCATCTTTAAGTACTACCCTAGCCTCAGTGTTGACTATAAAACCTTATTTTAATCATAGCATAAGCAACTGACATCAAATAAACACAGGGAGCTGCTCGAGGAGTGGTTGAATATATCTTTATTCTGTTGGCCACGACAGAATTGTACAGTTGTGGGAAAATGAGCTGAATTCTGTTCTGGCTCATGCTTAACCAACAGAACTGTTAAATGCAGAAACTTTATTTATGGAGATGCAGGAGTTACAAAGAACTCACTTGAAAAGTTATAGCTGTAGTTTGGTTTAATATGAAAAGTAGAATTACTAAATCTGAGCTAATGGACTGAGCCGTTAATGCTTCAAAGAGAATGTCTTCACCTACAAATATTCAAGCAGATAGTAAACACTGGAGCTACCCATCATACTCCTGTATTAAAGAAAAACAAAAGTATATCTAGTTCTAATTGTGTGTGAGTTGGAGGATACATTTTACTCAAAGCTGATAGATCCCTTTTCTAACACCGAGGTGAAATTAATTTTATAGAAGAAATTAATTTACTTTTTGGGCCTCTGCATTGGTATGTCAAGGGTGCAAGTGAGCAGTGTAATAGGAGTTGATGAACGTATAAGAATAGTTCACCCCCATAATACAAAGTCTGTGCGGCCAGACATGTTAAATCATCACAGATGACCAGTGTAAACTTTGAACCAGATTATATGGGCTATTGAGTCCAATATTTGAGTTTATGAAATGGCTCTTTCCCTGTTTAGGTCTCTTTGATTCGGTTTCCATCCAGATAATAGAGATGATATAAAGGAAAAACTTTCCCTGATATGCCTGGATACAGATGTTTTAGAATTATATACTTCAAAATTATTTTTTCTCTAACAGAAAATAAGAGCTTATTCAGCTTTAATGTGATCTTGAAGGAGAAAGTTTATGCTGTAAGGAAACTTTTGTGGGGATGCAGTCAGCAAACATACTAAGTATTTAAATTGGATTTAAAGTTTCTGATGGTGCTGTGTTTGGGACATGTTTCCATCCTGGTACTTTGGGAGGCTCAGGGGTAAGCAAGCAAAGTATGATGAATTTTGGCTTCCTATTTGCTTAGTCTGATAGACTTGCTGTCTTCACTTCCTACCGGTGAATTATAACTGGACATAGTGTGATGAAAACAAAAAACTTGTCATACCTTTTTATTTCCTTTGAAACTTACTTGTAAATATTTGAAATTTATTTAACAATATATAAGTGTCATAAGTGTAAATGGCACTCTAAGCACTTCAGGGCTGGAACTGTTGTTTGGCTGTAGTTTAAATTGAGATGTAACTTGAGAAGGGAAGATGAACATTAGTGGAGAAAGTGAGGATAAGAGTTATAACAACTAAATCACCCTGCTGCTTGAGTTATTAATATATTCACCTTGATGGTTTCATAAATTAAAGTATCTCCACTTCTACCCTGAAAATGTTCCAGAATTTCTTTTGAAGGAAGTGTAGTATTTTAAACTTCCTGGAGGGAAATTAAGGGAGATGGGTCTTAATATATCTGAACAGCATCTTTCTCCCTGGTATTGGTAGAGGAGCATAATCCTAAACTGGATTATTAATAGACATACAAGAAAATAAATGAGCAGCCTAGACACAAATCTCTGAGACCTGTTTTTACATTTTTACCTACAAAATCAGACATGAAACTGGTGTCTTGGTGCTATGATTATACATTAGATTCTACAGTGGTTCCCAAACTTTAACAACCCGTGCACCTTTTTTACTAAAATGTCAAGTCTCATGAACCCCCTCCTAAAAATGAATATTTCCAGGGATTTTCTCCCTTACCTTAGCATAAATTAAAAAAGCAGTGATCTTGGAAATATAAATTTTGTTTTATGACATGCTTATTACACCATTTATTAATTACTTACAATTGCAATATGTTATTACATTATGAAAACAGCAACACTTTCGAGAACTCACTTTTCTAGCTTGTATCACTTTTGATACAAGCCTGTTATAAGACAAAGCTCCTATCAGAGGTTCCAGTAGAAAAAAGAGGTGTGGGGGCAAAGCCCCCACACACCTCAAGGCCTGTTGAGGGCACTGCCAGAAAAGGAGGGCCCATAGGGGGTGTGCTGATGGGAGGATGGCATGTGACCCTTGTCACCCCCATACTGGGACCCCTGGCTCTGGCTCCTATGTTTCATCAAGGAGTATCAGATGTGAAACCCAATGAAGGTATTTAAGAAGCCAACTCAAAGAGTTCCTCCTACACAAGCATTCAGGTCTTTGAGCCGTCCAGATAAACACCACATTGCAACAAAGCTTAAACGTGTTCTTCATAATAATTTAAAAACAACACTACTAGCAGCCTATTTCATTTTAAAAACAGGCAAAAATATCCACCTCCCTTTTTATTTCGTAAAAGGAGTCCTGAAGTTGAAATCTCCTCGGTGTGATAAATATGCTTGCTTTGATCTGCTTCGCTCTTGGAAGTCCCCAACGCTCCAGGCTGCTGGCCCCATGCAGCTCAGAATCCCTATGGACAGCTCTGTCCGCCATTAGGGAATTTTTTCCTGAGACCCCCCTGTAACATTTTGCGAACTCCCAGGGGTTCATGAGCCCCAGTTTGGGAACCACTGCATTAGAACAATTTTCTAACTGGGAGAGTGGCACAGATCACCCCAAATTAACTCCCCCCCCCCCTCCATTAAGCATTTTCTGTAGTGTAATTAACAGCTGTGTCTCTCCCTTGCTTGAGGCTCTTTAGTCTCTAGTTTGAGGATTTTATCCATGCCACCTTTCTCTTTATGGACATTACTATTGTATTACCCAGTTTATTTTTAATGTAAATTTATTCTGTTAAAACACTGTCAGTTAACCTTAATCAGATTCCAGCCTTTTGCAGCCTCGGAGGATATTAACATTTAAAAAATCATTCACTATGGCTGGTTTATGTGAAGCCTTCCAGTTTTAATGTTTAATAAATCCTCACCTTCATGCATACAGGACACTAGAGTGAACATCATCTGCATTTAAAACTTAGTTACAATACTGTCTAAATGCAGTAGGGCTGGAACAGAAAGAGGAAGTCAGAAACTTAAAATAGATGCTAATAAACTAATCTTATAGCCAATAATTTACAGTGCCTTCCTTTTGCTTTAGGACCATTGTAGCACTGGTGTATAATGTGCTGAAAACATTGATGGAAATGAATGGCAAGCTATTTGATGAACTTACAAGCTCATACAAAGCAGAAAGACAAAGGTAATCATTTTCTTAGTTTGTGTTTCTGAAATGCATTAACTGAAAAAAAAACACGTACTGAATTTATTGAGAATAAAACTGCAGTATTTATAATGAAATTGCTCATAAAAGACTTGCAGATGACTGATACGATTTGTCAAAGACAGATGTCACATTCTTCCACTGAGAATCAATAAGTTGATCTTTGATATTTGGCATGAGGAAAATCCTGACTCCTTACAGGAGTAAAACAAATGTGTTTTTTTAAAAAATAAAAAAATGAGGAATTTATAATAAACAAGAATAGCATATGCTGTTTCATCAAAGTAATTATAATGCTTATTGCATGTGGAACGTAGACATGCCTAATCCTTTTATTTTTTCTGTAGAGAAAAAAAGAAGGAATTGGAACGTGAAGAGTTGTGGAGAAAATTAGACGAGCTAAAACTAAAGAAGACTCTGGTTGAAAAGCAAAACAGTGCTCACAATGTGCTAAATGCACACAACAGTACAAGTGCCAAATAAAGAAACAATGACCTCTGCTTGATAGACCTACTTTTGTACACATTTTTGAAATATGTAAAAATTGCAAAACAGAAACTTCATCAGTATAGTAGAAATGGCCAACTTTTTTTTTTTGGCAAAATGTAAATGGGGAAAAAAAAATCTATGAATTTAAATACAATAGTTGAATGATATCATTACCACAGCATCTTGTAAATTTGTCTGATCATTGCTATGTCACTTCTGAAGTTTCACAGAAATGAATTTTATCCATAATATGAGTGAGAATTATGGGAGTGGTGAGAATTATGACTTGAATTTTCTTTTTGATTGTGTTGCACATAGGTGGTGTAGTCTATGTACATTTCCCCCTTGTTTTATACATGCTTTTTACATTGCTGCAAACCTTCGTTGAGATTCTAGAAAAGGCTTCTAGTTCTGCTGTATTTTCTCAAATAAAACTAAGGTACATTACTTTTACCTGTAGCTTGATGGGATACTCTGTGTGCCCCTTATTAGTACAGATCTCAAAGATATTGTTGCATAGAATTCCACTGAGTGAAGATGCCTATGCAGTGGGTTTACATTTTTAATTATGAAAAGCACAAGTTAGAAATAAGATGAAGTATGAAAACATAAAATAAAACTCTAGTTTGACCAGATTACCATACATCTTATGTCTGACCTTCCACTCTGATGAATGCCATGCTGTTCCCCCTCCTTGCTTCTCTGCTGGGTCTGTTTAAGTTGGTTTCTCATCCTACAGCTGAGGATGGAGCTTCCCTTAGAGCTCATCAATGAAGCTCTTATGTCAGCCCAAAGAATCTGTGTGGAACAATACATTTCCCTCCTTCAGGGACTAACTGAGTTGTTTCTGCAGCACTTTCAGCTTCTGCTGGCCTGGGGAGTGAGATGAAATCTGGCATTCCAAACAAGGTGTCTCTATGGAAGTGCAGAGCCCTAAGCACAAATGCCTTGTTTTATTTAGTGAAAATGCAGTATGCTTCTTAAATATGGAGAAAGCTGACTATAGAAGTCGTGTTTGTTTTACTTAATCAAGTCTTGCTCACATCTTTTATCAGACGTACCATTCCAATCTCTTAAACTGCAGTTCTGTGAAAACTGTTTTGTAATAAAATCTTCACTGGGGGATTGAGCAGCGTTCAATAAAGTCTTTATGTTTGTATTTAATGCTGTATATCGCCTTCTTTTTGTGTCCATCCATGATCACCAGAAGGCTTACGTTAAGTGAGTTATGCAGGAATGTGTGTAATATTCAGCCTCGGGTGAAAAAGCAGCCCCCTGAGCACTGCAAGTTTCAGCGCTGTAACATGCCAGTATAGGCACTGCCCCAGTGCTGGGAGCTACACCTCTGGTGAGGGTGGTTTTTTACAGTGCTGGGAGAGCGCTCTCAGTGCTGAGCTGCGACTACACAGCCACGTTAAAGTGCTGCTGCAGCAGGGCTTTAACACTGGCAGCGAAGATGTGCCCTGAGCTATCTAAACTCAGCTGTGGAGTAGAGTTATATCTTGGCTGACAAAGCACAAAGGTTGTTGACCAATGGTATGTTTCTACAGATCATTTGTTTCCAGGCCCTGCAGTTGATCAAGTATTGAATGTTCAGTGCCCTGTTTTTAGCTGTTGAACTACCTCACCAGTAAGTGATCTATTCCTAAAAGTATTGGCCTCATTTGTGTATCTGCTTAGGTGTGAGAACTGCTTGACATCTAGAGAAGATAGAGGAGTTTTCCTTGATTAGTTTTAGAGATTTCTTTGCTGCTTGTATGTTCCAGTTTGAGGGGAAAAAAGCAAAGGGTGCATGCAGGCGTCAGTAGGCAAGTCTGTACAATATCTGAATTAGGTGTGCTGCTTTTCTGGAGAGAAACACTTTTTCCTTACCCCTTTCTTTGTCTTGGATTGTTGCATTTCAGAAAGGAAATGAGACTGTGCAGGAGCTTCAGGATATCTAAAACTGGCTGACATGACCCTGGCCTCTAATTGCATGGAGGAGGACTCGGTGGGATGCAGGATCTACCAAAAACGTTTTCCTTGAAGAGCCTGGTCCTGGATAAGCACTTGTGCACTGTCCGGGCTCCCTTAGGATGACTGCTGATTTGGCGGACTTGCAGTTCAAAAATGTGTGAGTAGAGTGTTCCTTGGGAACCATGACTACACTGAGGCAAAGCATAGCAGCTCTTCCAGCACTCTGAAAAAAACACCTCCAGGAGGGGAGTAGTGCACCAGAGCTGGTGCACTGTCTACACTGCCACTTGACTGCGCTGCAGCTTTCTTGCTCAGTGCTGTAAAGGTCTGTGGCCTTGGTTACACTACAGGATTATAGCGCTTTTGGTTATAGCGCGTCCCATATACAATAATAGGTATTGCGCTAGAGCGTGTGCACACTTAGACCTGCCAGCGCTAGAGCATGGCCACATTTGCGGCGCTTCAGGCGGTATTAGGAGCAGCACAATAGGGCAGGTATCCCACAGAGCACCTCTTCCCAATCTGGCGCAATGCCTTGTGGGGGGAGGGGAGGGCGTCACTTGTGGCCATTCTGCATCCTGTTACAACTCCCCGTGATGCTTTGTGTCATATCCCAGCAATCACCGCGTTTCCGTCCACCTCTGGTGCCATCTTTCAACGGTTTCAGCAAGGCGCGTGTGCTCGGTCCATTTTCCTGTGCCGTAATGGATCGCGAACTGCTGAGGAGCATGCTGGCGAGTGTCGCCAGCACAACTCTCTGCGCAGCGGAGTTCATTCTTAACATGGAAGGTGACCGTAGTGATGGGTCTGAAGAAGACGAGCTCAAGCCGAGGAACGCATTGGACACTAAACTGATCGTCGCTTTAACGAACATGCTCATGACCGTGGAACGCCGCTTCTGGGCACGGGAAACGAGCACTGACTGGTGGGATCGCATCGTCATGCAAGTGTGGGACGATGAGCAGTGGCTGCAAAACTTTCACATGAGAAAAGCCACTTTCATGGGTCTGTGTGCTGAACTCGCCCCGTCCTGCAGCGCAAGGACACCAGATTGAGAGCTGCCATCCCGGTGGAGAAGCAGGTGGCTATAGCACTCTGGAAGCTGGCCACTCTAGACAACTACCGATCGGTAGCCAACCACTTTGGGGTGGGGAAGTCGACCGTTGGAGTCGTGTTGATGCAAGTGTGCAAGGCCATTAATCACCTCCTGCTATGAAAAATCGTGACTGTTGGTGACGTGCGTGACATCGTGGCTGGCTTTGAGCAGATGGGTTTCCCTAACTGTGGAGGGGCGATCAATGGGACCCATATACCTATTCTGGCGCCCGACCACCTAGCAGACGAGTACATTAACCGAAAGGGGTACTTCTCCATGGTTCTTCAGGCGCTTGTGAATCACTGTGGGCGTTTTACTGACATTAATGCAGGCTGGTCGGGAAAGGTGCATGACGCACGCATCTTCTGCAACACCGGCCTGTTCAGGAAGCTGCAAGGAGGCACTTTTTTTCCAGACCCGAGGATCCCCATGGGGGAAGTTGAAATGTCCGTTGTGATTCTTGGCGACCCCGCTTACCCTCTAATGCCCTGGCTCATAAAACCCTACACGGGGAGCCTGGACAGCAGCCAGGGAAGGTTCAACTACAAGCTGAGCTGCTGTTGAATGACTGTGGAGTGTGCTTTTGGGCGTCTCAAGGTGCACTGGCGCTGTCTTTATGGGAAGCTAGACTTGGCAGAGGGCAGTATCCCCGCGGTTATTTCCGCGTGCTGTGCCCTACATAATCTTTGTGAGCGGAAGGGCGAAAGCTTCACTGTGGCATGGTCCTCGGAGGTTCAACAGCTGGAGGCCACGTATGCACAGCCAGAGAGCAGGGCTCTTAGAGGGGCCCAGCGCGAGGCTACATGGATCAGGGATGCCTTGAGGGAGCATTTTGATGCTGAAAGTGAGTTCTAATGGGAATTCCAGAGGGAGGGAGGGAGAGTGCATTCTGTTAATGGGATAAGGCATTTGCTTTTCTGTAGCTATTAGATACATATGTGCACCGAATACAGAAACCCATTTATTAAAAAGAATTCATTTAGTGAACAGCTTTTTCAGAATTTGAAATATATTTTACTTTTTTCAACTTTTGTGAGGGAGAAGAGAGGGTGCAGTTGGAGTGGGAAGGGCTCAGTCAGAGATTGGCGTATGTCCTGGCCTCAACCTCCAGTGCCCTCCGACTTGCTGTGTTCCCCCAACCCCATTTGTGGAGGGCGATTATGCTTGTTATTAGGGGTTGAGTGCAGTGGATAAGGGTGCTGGGTCTGTGGGTTGGTCGGTGAAGACAGGGGCGTTGGTGGCTACTGTGGGTGGTAATAACCTGGCAGCTGTTGATAGTGGCCTGAAGGGAACAGAGGGCCAGAAGGGGAAAGGTTAGCGGGCAACTGCCAATGGGGGTGGTGAGCACGGTGCAGCTTCTCCTGAACAGCAGCGATCTGCTGCAGAGTCTTCACTTGCAGCTGTAATAATGTGAACAGCTTGTCAGCGCGCTGCTTGCGAGCCATCTCCCTCAACTGAATCTGTTCATCCCTCCACTTGCTCTCATTCTCCCCCCACTCCTGTGCAACACGATTCTCCGTTGCAGCCTGTTGCATAACTTGTTTTAAAAGATCTTCTTTGCTCTTCTGTGGTCTCTTTCGAATCCTCCTCAGCTTCTCAGCTGGAGATAAGACTGATGTTGATGGGGTGTTCAAGGATGAAACTAGGGAAGGAAAGTCAGTGCAAAGTTAAAACAGACTATTCCCATGTTCACAGCAGACAGTTTTATGATGCCCATGCATTCCATGTTTCTCTGTCCTGTTTGCCTGTTGCACACAGACAGCAACGGAGCCCCTGCCATGGTGAGTTGTCTCAGGATGCAGGGGCAATGATTGTTTCCCTGCCTTGCTGTACTATGGCTTGGGGGGAGCGGAGGGCATTTGCGGGAACTGTACTCTGAGCACTGTCCCAACATTCTCTGTATCGGTGTTTGTGCTGGAAGATATCTCGCTGCTGCGGGTGACGGAGCAAGAAAGGGAGGACATTCTAATGAGATGCGGATTTTGGCCTGGGCCATATGCAGCTTGCCTCTGTGCAGCAATGCTCCCCCCACACCTCGTAGAACAGTGGCGGGGACTAGTGGCCGGGACAGGGACCACGCTGGCTCTCCCGAGAAACCTGCGCAGGCACATTGCAAGAGCTCTTATTGAGACCTTTGAAGAAATCACTGATGACAATTACTGTGATGTGATAGACTACATCAATGCACTATTCCACATGTAGACAAGCATGCGGCAAGCATCCCTTTCCAACCTCTCCCAAGCTGCCTGCCTTTCCAATAGAAAAGTAGCTGTACCTGCGCAATCCGCTGCTGCTTCCCTGCCCCCCGCACCCGCCGGACACTGTGGCTGGCTCTGGCTGCCTTCCGGGCTTGAAGAGTTCCTGGCTGCATGTCTCTTGTGACTCCTCCGTGCCCTGGGTCGCTGCCGCCTCCCTCCTGCTCCTCTCCATCCTGCTCCTCTCCATCCTCCCCCCTTTCAGTGGTGGGCTGGGAAGAAGTGTCCTGGGTGGTCGGTGGAGTGCACGTTGGATCACCACCAAGTATCGTGTCCAGCTCCTTGTAGAATTTGCAAGTCACAGGGGCTGTCCCAGAGCGGCTGTTTGCATCACGGGCTTTGCGATAGGCAATCCTAAGCTTTACTTTTGCCCGGCATTGCAGAGTGTCCCGGTCATGGCCCGTGATATCAGGCCATATGTATCGTAATCCCTGTGGCTAGACCGCAGCTGAGACTGGACAGCCTCATCCCCCCAACAACTGATGAGGTCCAGCACCTCACAACTGTTCCACAGTGAAGCTCGCTTATTGCGAGGAGGCATAGCAAGTGGAGCCATGGCCAAGCAAAATGGTTACCTGAGAAGCACTCCACACCTGGCTGGAGCAAACAGGAAGGGGATTTTCAAATTTCCCTGGGAATTTAAAGGGTGGATCTGACGTGTGGGCACCTGAGGACGCGACAGAAGAGTTTGAAACTGATGAGCAGAGTGGCTCGAACGGGAATTATGGGCCAGGCTGGAGACTATTAACGCGCAATGGGTGTCCACATTCGCGCTGTAGCGTTACAGTGGTAGTGCAACAGCCCTTATTCCCCGTGTGAAGGTAGATTACCACAAGCGCTATATGTGGCTTCCCAGTGTGGATGGGCAGAGAGTTATAGCGCTCCTGGAGGCTATATAGTGCTATAAAGTGCCAGTGTAACCAAGGCCTTAGTCTCTTAAGCAGTATACACCACAGCAAATCTTAAATCAAAATGGAAAACCTGTTTACAGAGAAAACCATCCGTATTGATTCTTGATTCAAAGAAAAGTAATGGTAGACTTGCAAAAATAGGAGATGGAAATATGCTGTAGTTGCTCAGATGGGTCTTTGGAAGACAAACTGACCTTCAAGAAACTTAAGTACGTTTTCTTTTATAGAAAGTTTAAATGTAGAGCAAATATGTCTGAATTCTTTTTATTATGAATTGGAGAGTCTTTTAGTCATCTGAAGGGGGAGAATGGGATTGGCTTCAAGTATAAGGATTTTTTTTTACCTTTGTTGATACATTAGCAGAAGGTTTGCATATTTTATGCTCCTACTACCTAAACAGTGGCAATTTCAGACCAGCATTGGTTCTTTTTTTCACTGCAGCTGATTCTGCATCACTCAGTGTTTTGTAGCTAAACGTTAAATTTCTGAGACCTAAGAGAAGAAATTCTTGTTTGAGATACTTGATGACTCCACAAACCACTAGGTAGCTAAAGCTATAAAAATAGGTTCAAACACTAACAAAAAAGAGCTCATTTGGCAAACTAGCCTAAGGTAGAAGACGTGTATCCCAAACATTTCAACAAATTAATGCTAAGAGAGAGCTATACAAGGTGTTAGTGGAATTTGAAGGGGTCTTGAAATGAGTACCAGAGCAAGGAGGTGCTCTACTTGCCTGTGCATCTCCCCTGCACTACAAAGGACTTATTTTTAAATACAGAAATAGAGGGTTTTCCTCCAAAACTGGTTCCCTTTTAAGAAAAGGGAGTTTTCTTACACTACTCACGTGTTTAGTTATGGCTAGGTGTCACCCCCAAAGATTCTTTGGTTGGTTCATTTCTATTTCACAGAAATAGAACTGCCTAAATATTTAAATTTCAGCTTTTGCTGTAGTACAATTCCTGAGTGGAAAGATAACTGGTTTCTATCCCTATGCAATTGTTCTAAAAGAAATGGGGGTGAAATCTTGTCAAAACTAACTTCACAGGGGCCAGGAATTCCAGCTTAAATGCTTATACTAACCAGCTGGATCACTTGGTACTGATAATCAGAGCCCTACAAGGAAACAAAATTTGTATCTGCATCCCACCCACAGACATGGTCCATGGATAGCTGCAGATTTGTAGGGCTCGAGGTGTAAAATTTGGAGCCTCATCCATCTGTGATTCACAAACATGGTCTAGGATAGCTGCAGATATACAGTAGATATCTACAGATTTGCAGGGCTCTATTGATAATCTCCTTCCTCTCTTATAGTTAGAGGAAAAGTAGTATTAAAATTGCAAATCTG
The DNA here is from genome assembly GCA_032164245.1 of Sternotherus odoratus. Taxonomy (NCBI): domain Eukaryota; kingdom Metazoa; phylum Chordata; order Testudines; family Kinosternidae; genus Sternotherus; species Sternotherus odoratus. Next base: position 135,826,223 of record JAVMKO010000003.1, on the reverse strand, counting down.
TTGCTGCTGCATCAAAGTTACCCCCGAACTGTTAGTCACAGGGAACTGATTTGGTTTTGCCCATTTGGTCAAGACTCAGAGTTTGTTCTGTCGTCTTGAACATTAGAGTAATGGAATTGCATGGGGCACAATGGGAGCTGATTTCAGTCCTCAGTCTCGGCAAGAGAAGCTTTGTACCTTTTTAGAATGATCAGATGCTGAAGAACCAGCATTTGATATTCTTCCTGACTTGTTAGTATATTTTTGGAGTCAGGTACATGTTTTGGTTTTATGAAAACTGTTTTATACCCCCTCCAAAATGCATTCTTGAGATAAGGTGCTGGCAAGAACTCAGTATGGGTTCTAGGAGACAGAAACTGGAACTGAGTTTTATGGAGAAAAAGTGTGTGTATATATAAGGTCACGTTAGATTTAAGCAGTATAAGTTGTGCTTACAGCTTAAAAAAAATCACAATAGAAAACACTATATATACACCTTTCAAAATAGAACTCTCAGTAAATGGACTTTGAGTCTATAGTGGCCTGGGACAGCATAATACTTAATTTCCTTTTCTCATTCCTAAATTATTATTCCCTTTTGTGCGATCCCCAACCACCTTCTAGACCGAACTCCACAGCCTTGCTTGTGTGTTAGCTACTAGAATGGTCAAATTCTGCTCTCACTGTTTTAGTAGTAGTAACTGGTAGTGATCCATGATAGTCCACATGGCTTACACATAACTTGCTTTTAAAGTAGCTTTAATTCAGTCAGTGAATTTTAACCAAATGTGAAATGTTTGATTAAAAATCCTATGCAATAGGTTGGAGATTTAAGAGATTAAACTTTTGACCCATTTTTACATTGATCTTGTAAGTACTTTGCTTCTTACTGTTCATAGATAGTACCAGTGTATGGGAAGATCAAACTGAGGCTGACAAATCAGTTTACTGATTGGGGGCACGCTTATAGGAGCAAGGGCAGTCCATTTAGCTAATGGAGAAAAGCTTAAACTACTGTCTAGATGCAAACTAAATACAAACATGTCTGTATTTTGTTCTAAAATGCTGACATTTTGAACATTACTTTATGAATTCTATTCCACCCCAATACATTAACACAAGCTTGGTAAAGAAGTTCATAACTTACATTTTTAAAAAGACATGTTTATAGTAGGCTTGTTCTACAGAGTTAGCCTCTTACGGTTCATGTCAGTTCATTTATGCTGTCACTCCAGCAAAGGTAAGTAGTTCTCCTTACACACACAACTCTTTTTAGTTTATGTAACTGCTGCATTGTTGGTTGATATTTTGTCCAGTGTACTAAGAATGTTTTAAAGATGGTTTAGTCCTCAGCTTATGTGGTTCATTGCTTGACTTCTCCTTTTCAGGTGTCTCTTGCGGATTTTGATCATCCACTTAACACTTAGTTTGGCAAAGTCTGCTGCTTTAAACAGAGCCAAGAAAATACCACATAGTAGAGCAATCATGTTCCAAGGATTGGCAGTGACAATCTGCAAAAGAGTTGACAAAGTCAGACTTAGTCTTACACTCAGCTTATGTTTACAGCTGTTCAATATGGTGTTAAATTCCATTTCAAACTTATACATTTTATTAGCTCTTAGTCTCCAAAAGCATTTTTCTGATGTTTTATACTCTAGCCAGGAAGAAAACCCTGATCTCAGGAAAGAGCAATTCTCAAATAAAAGTTCAGCCTTAGTTAAAATTGGCTAGAGCCTATGAAAAGCAAGTTTTGTCTTAAGCTGTGTGTGGGCACAGTCCTAGTAGGAAGTACTGTAATTATTATGCAAATTACAAGGTCAAAGAGGCAGAAGATGGTGTTGACCTCAGCAACCTTTTAGATTAGTTTGAGAACTCTGGGTTGAAATGCTCAATCATGATTCTATGATTCCTAAGGGACAGTCTTCCTCTAACTTTTTCTTAATTTAAAACTAAGTCATGCAAAAGGCTGAGGAGTGACTAGAATTTACTTACATCTTGAACCTTCTGTATAAAAGGATCTTTCCATTCAAATACCACAAAAAACAACTGGTCACTTGCTGGCTTATGCCTCTGGTCAATGTAATTAACCACACTAGTCTGGAGGAGGGGAAAAAAAGGTAGTTAACTCTCTCTCCCATCAAAAGTCAAACCTGCTGTTACACTAAATCAGGGGTCTCCAAACTTTTCAGCTCGAGGGCCGCATTAGCTATCAAATAGCAGTTCGGGGGCCGACAACACACTCGAGGTCCAAATAAAAAAGAATCAAAACATGGATGTTTATTATTTATTTAATATTATTTTATTCAGCTATTATTTAATAACACATTGATTCACTACACATGAACACTACACATGAACACCTGTTCACTACACATGAACACTACACATCAACCCCCCAACTGACCCACCCAGCCAGGTCTCTCCCCCCAAAACCTCCTTTCCTCCAACCCCCCCCCCCAAATGACCCACCCAGCCAGGTCTCTCACCCCAAAACCTCCTTCCCTCCCACCCACCCCCAACTGACCCACCCAGCCCGGTCTCTCCCCCCTCCCCCCCCCCAACTGACCCGCTCAACCCGGTCTCTCCCCACAGACCGGTTCGCCGCCTGGCAGTGGGTGGCTCCTTGTTTCGCCCCCTGTAACTGCGTGGCGGTGCGGCGCGTCCCAGCCCCTGCTCTGAGCCGTCCGTGGCGGTGCGGCGCGGCACGTCCCAGCCCCTGCTCTGAGCTGTCCTTGGCCGGCAGCGGCAGCCGAGCACGCGGCGCGTCCCGGCCCCGGGGCGGCAGCCGAGCACGCGGCGCGTCCCGGCCCCGGGGCGGCAGCCGAGCACGCGGCGCGTCCCGGCCCCGCGGCGGCAGCCGAGCACGCGGCGCGTCCCGGCCCCGCGGCTGGCGGCCCGCGCGGCGCTTCCAGGCCCCAGCGCGGAGCCGTCCCAGCGAAAAGCTCAAAAGAGCCAAAAATTCCCTAAATAGCCAAAAATCTCTGCGGGCCGGATGAGAGGGCCTCGCAGGCCGCATCCGGCCCGCGGGCCGTAGTTTGGAGACCCCTGCACTAAATGAAGAGCGAGGGAAGAGTTACCCAAAAAGGCTGATTTTAAAATGGGGCTTTTCAATGGCTCAAAACGCGTACTGGTGTGGTTTAACTGTTAGGCACTGGATGAGTAGAAAGGGGAGGTTCCTATAGCTGTTTCAATCTTAACCTAATCTACCTCCTCTTTTCTACTGACTTTAAAAAAAAATGTGGCTACTTAATCTTTGAGTTTCCAGCTACCATAAGAAAGGCTAAGTTTGTTCCAAAAGGGTCAAGAAACATCATCATCAAATTCAATCCTACTTTATCCACAGTCCTTTCCAAAGCGAAGGCAAAACCACACTTATCTGCATGTCCTGATTCCCCCACACTATGTGCAATTCTGGTTTACGTGAAAGAATGGATCTATACTAGTACTTTGAAAAGTGGGATGTAAAGTTACTCTAGATAAATCTTGAGAAAGAATTGACTAACGCTGTAGGGGGAAGAGCCATCCTTATTCAAGTGCCCAATGCTAGGCCTAAAAAGCTCAATTAGAATTTTATCACTTCCCAATATGGCCCCTAACAGCTAATGTGGATAAGGTAACCTACTTTGCCTAAACCAAGTGGTGATTGATGGGAACATGGCAACCAGTCTGTTACAACCTGCAAGCTTCTGCTGACAATGTAGAATATGCAATACCGAACCACAGAATAGCTGCTCTGGCCTGCTGAAAGTGAGGAACTAGTCCCATCTTCGTTAAGTTGTGTCTTTTTTTTCCTTTTCCTTTCTTCCATATCCTTGACTTAGATTTCTACTGTACTACTCCTTTCCTGTCATACAAATTTCCCAAATGACAACAGTGGAGTTGGAAGAACACTTCTGCAATTGGACAGGAGATTGTAGTGGACTGGCATTAGTAGTTCTCACTAGCCTGTAGCAAAAATGTATGGTAAACTTTTCTATGGTCAACCTCCATACAGTTTAAATACCTATCTTTTATAAACTGTAACCCCAGACTATACACACTGTAGTTTCTAGTAAGGCACAGACTATGCTTATTTGTTACAGCCGCCTTTTTCTGAAGAAAAAAATAAAATACATAAGTTGTTTTATTAAATACCTTGCAGCTAGTAGCTTTGAATTTTAATAATGGAAAATTCCTATCACCTGATTTTAGCTCTACTATATTTTTCAAATTTCTAATCCAAGCTACTGCACTAACTGTAAAAAAAAAATTAAAAATGAATTCTATGATGTACAAAGCTGTCTGTCATGCATTAGTACGCTGGCCCCTTGCTAGAACACGGGGTTCAGGATCCATGCGTGGGACCACGTTAACGAGGATGGCATTACCATGAATCCCAATTAAGATAATTAAATTTGGGATCCATGGCTGTGACTGCGCTATAGCGATGTGGATTATAGGGAGGGTGCGGTGGATTTTATGCACATGTCAATACTTGAGCCTCAACTGAAGACTGGAGATGGGACAAGTGCTTTCTATTTGTTACTTCAGACACAATCTACAACGCTGATACTTAGCTCTGGTAGCGCTCAAGTTTTTTGTTTTTCTATTTGCTAAGCTCAGCTCACAAAATAAGTACAAATTGCAACTTGTACAGAGGTTAGAGTTCTGCCAACACAGGTGGTCAGACTACACAACATCTTTGGACTAGAGGGATTCTTACTTTTACAGACACAGGTTTTTCTATTGGAGATTTCACTGCCAACTGGTTGGTGCATTTCAGAGGCTCAAGTCTCTCAAAGGAGGACTTCAAAAAATAAGTCATTTAAGTGCTAACATTGTTACCTATATCTCTCATCTATATAAAGAGTCCTGTGGCACCTTAAAGACTAACTATAAAGTTTTGAAGCATAAGCTTTCGTGGGCTAATACCCACTTTGTCGGATGCAAGCAGTGGAAGTGTCCAGGGGCAGGTATAGAAAAGTAGGCAAGAACCAGGTAGGAGGTAACAAGGTTAGTCCAATTAGGCTGAACCAGCTTGTTATCTCCAATCAGGGAGGGTGGGATATATAGGGTTATCCCTCCCCCTGTCTGACTAGACTACTGCCACCCCATACTTGGATCAGATTAAATGATGGATTGAGATAATCTGGTTGAACCTGAGCAAGACAGAGGCTAAAGCTACTGGCAGAGGATATGGGGCTATTGCCCAACTTTTTTTTTAAACTGTTACTATATTCTGACTGTATCACTGTGGAATTCCTCGCCTGTCTGGTATTCCTAGGGAGCCCCTCCTGCCATCACTACTTTGCAATTTCCCCCATGCTGTTTCTGCACACAGGAAGGAAAGTGTGAGAACCAAAAGTCCAGTGTGAAAACTGGAAGACAGGCCCTTCAAAGAGCAAAACAACATGTTTCAATGAACATTTCTCTTTCCACATGTTCAACAGGTTAACACACACGTGCTTTTCTAAAAACAGGTGGATATATTCTACTCTTAGCAAAGAAATGTTTCCCCTGCTAGTCACAGCCACCCTTCTCCAGATCAAGAGTTTTGTAGAAGGCAGTTGCAGTTCTATTGATTTTTGCAGATGCCTCCTTCCAAACAACATGGAGTGAGACAAGTTAGGGCTTGTCTACATTTAAAACACTAGAGTGGCACAGCCAGCACCGCTGTAGCACTTCAGCAGTGGAAGTACCTACACAGAGGGGAGGTTTTCTCTTTATCAGCATAGGTAATCCACCTCCCCGAGAGGCGGTAACTACATCAGCAGAACAATCCTCCTTGCACTGTCTCCAGGGGACCAATGCTGGTCCAGGGTCTGCTCCCTGAGGGATGTAGTTAAACTGACCTAATTATCTAGTGTAGACCATCTCTTTCTTTATTATTCCTCTGGCCCTTCGGTGTCTTAGTGCTGGGAGAAATTCACGGCAAAACCATTCCAGAGGTAGAGATTAAAATAACTACATAGGTTGTCATCTTCAAGTTTTCTGAAGTGCACTCTTTTACTTCTAAATGTCCCAAGCTTCCTTAATTTCCTTTATCTATTCTACAGTTTGTTTTATTATCTTTTTAAGACCAGTTTCTTAAAATTCAGCCTCAATTTTCCTTTCCCATTACTCTGACGTCCATTCCTAGGACAAACCTAGACAATTCCTCTCACTCTTGAAAATATTTGTAGGTGCTTCTTGTATCTTAGGCTCCTTTTGAAAAGTCCCAGCCTGAAACTAAACTTTGTTAATATTTTCTAAGAAGTCAATTGCTCCAGCTCCTTGCTCTGATATTCTAGGTCTAGTCTCACCAGTGTAACAAACAAGGACAATCAGCTTCCTGGCTTCTCTGTCCAGTCAAGTTTTTCCAGGCCACATCCATAAAGCCATAAGGACGATATAAACTCTTTACTGTGTTACTGCTTTTATGAAATGTGGGAAAGCAACTTTGAAACTGCTTGCTGGTGAGCTGGAATAAGGGACCAATGAAACATGAAATTCCAGCATATTTACCATTATGCATCACAGCAAGCTTCTTCAAAGCCATGCTGCCTTTTGCTCTGAAGACCAGGTTACTATTGCAGCATTGTACGTACTGAATGATTCTTGCAGCAACTACAGAATGACAGTTGGCTAAGGTCTGCCATGTTCAGAAAACCCTTACAGAGCGCTCCTTACCTCCTGTTTGAACTCCACAGTCTCACTCCCATCTTCTTCTTTTGTCTTCACCAAGGACATTTTAACCCAGGTTCGAAAACCTCCAGAGAACTTCCAGCTGGAGTATGAGCTTTCACAATCTTTCATGAATTCTGCTTTATCTGGACTAGATGGGGAGGTGGAGAGATAGTGTTACTTCTCTGAACTAATTTGGACCAAAATATTACTACTTCAGGATGCTCAAATTGCAAAACTGAAGGCCTTTTAAAATACCTTGGACTTACTTTTAACTAGGATTTGCTTGTTTGGACTCCAGATACAGAACTCCTAAAACATACCCTGTGATAGGATTTTAATTGTTGTCTGTATTACACACCTGTTTTGATCCAATCTGCAATGTATTTTCCCCTCACAAAAGTCCTGGGAGGTAGGGCAGTGCTATTATCCCCAATTTACAGATGGGAACTGAGGCACAGATTACATGATGTCCCAAAGTCACAGAAGAAATTCTGGGTGAAGCTAGGACTTGAAGCCAGGACTTGAAGCCAGGTCCCCCAAGTCCCAGCTATGGCCCTAACCACTAGACAGACATTGCTTGTCAATGCTTCTGGGTAAAATACTTCCAGGATGCTGAGCAATCAAGTCTCCACTCAATTATTAACCTATATTAAGGCAGCCCCTAGAGTCTTCAATCAGAATCAGAATTCCTCTACTCAGGCTAGGTTCTGTCCCTGCAGGGTAGAGGTTCCTCTCAGGCTCGCAGTGCATTCTCTATGATTGATAAGAATGTGTTTTATGTCTGTACATTGTTGTCTACAACTTCCCATTTCCTTGCTTTTAAGTTCTTGGCTTTTGGTGGTGATGTGATAGGATAAGTATGGTGTTGCCACTTAGTTACCTTCACTCACATTTTGTTTGTTCCTAGAATATATACTGAAGGCCTGGTTTTAAAATCAAACTCCCATTCTGCAATAATAGGAGTTGTTTTCCTAACCGGATTGTTCCCAAATGAAGGCACTACCACCTAACTGCAGTGACTCCTAATAGCAGAATAGGTTCCTTTTTAGTACTATAGGCTTGACTTTTAACCTGCTGATACCTGTTTGACAGTGAATGGAAAGAAGGCCTAATTCTTCTGCGTCTAGCATCTGTTTTCCACCCAACCTCTGGTCAAAAAGGTAAAAAGCTCAACAAATTAACCTCTTGTCAGTTGGTCCAATGGTAAATCTCTTTTTGTGGGGCTTCTCATCTCCTGTTTCATGCCAATCCCTGAAGCCATTTTTATCACATTTTCATGAAAAACGAGCACTGAACCCCACTAATGCTATGATTTCTTAAGGCACAGGCTGATCCATTTTTACTCCCCGGGGTAGCTATTTTTTAAAGAGTGTTGTATAAGGTAACCCAACCTTTCAAGAGGCTGGGGCTCAGCCACATCCGGGCCAGATTTAGCTCACCTCCTGGGGTGAAAAGAATGTGCACCGGGTCACATGATGGGAACCATGTGACTTACAACCACATCTGCTGGGAGATATTAGGGAAATCTATAATCATTCAGGGGAGAGACAAAGGAGCAGGACCTCTGTGACTGAACTATTTCCCGCAGAGAGACCAGAACAAATTCTGAAAGAGAGAGTGGGTCAAGGACATAGGAGTAAATGGTAATTGGGATAAAATACAACACGGTGTTACAAAAGGTAAATCACGCCAGACCAATTTGATCTCTTCCTTGGAGAAGCTGATTCTTTTAGACAAAAGAAATGCAGTAGCTCTAATCTACCTGGATTGATACAGTTCCACATGGGAAATGAGTAGTTATGTTGGAGAAGATGTGGATATATGAGACTTGAAACATGGATAAAGAACTGGTTAAGTGGGAGACTACAACGGGTCATACAGAAAGGTGAACTGTCGGGTTGGAGAGAGGTTACTAGTGGAGTTACGCAGGAATTGGTCTTGGGACCAAGCTTATTTAATATTTTTATTAATGATCTTGGCACAAAGTGGGTGTGTGCTAATAAAATTTGCAGATAACACAAAGTTGGGAGGTATTGACAACACAAAGGAGGACCAGAATATCATAAAAGAAGATCTGGATGACCTTGTAAACTGGAGTAAAAGAAATGGAATGAAATTCAATAGTGCAAAGTGAAAGATGATGCACTTAAACATTAATAACAAGATTTTTTGCTATAATTTGGGGAACCAGCAGTTGGAAGTGATAGGAGAAAGACCTGAGTATACTGGGTGATCTCAGGATGACTATCAGCTGACAGTGTGATCCAGTGATGAAAAAGGCTAATGCAGTCCTAGGTAATTCCAGCAGAGACAGGGATGTGTTAGTACCATTATACAAGGCACTCTGAGACCGCCTTTGGAATACTGTGTGCAGTTCTCATGGGGACAAATCCAGAATAGTCCAAAGCTTTATCACTCTGCCGTGGAAAATGTATAATTAGAAGTTTACCAACCAAACAGGCCCATCACAAGGCTGAGGAATGACTAACCTACAATGTCCTGAAAGAACTTTCCAAGCCAAATCATACAAGGAAATGGAAAATCTAGGCAGTAAGTTATGAAACCAATCTGAATCGCACAGCTCTAACTTTTCATAGTTAAGGGACATTGATAGATCAATTAGGCCCAAAACGTAGCACTTGTGGGCTTTTAAAATGTTCAATTCAATGCATTTGGGAGTAGCAATGAGAAAGCATTTATCTAGGCTCCTACTTGTGTTTCCAGTCCAGACCACTGTAGCACTGTACTAGTAGAGCATTAGAATCAGAAAATGAAACTAAAAAAATACCAATTAAAATTTAAAAGACCAAGCTCCGGTGGGAGAGATCTTCAATCTACATCAAAATGAAGAGAAAATTAGGGTGTTTAATTCACTTTTAACCTGTATTTAGTGAGGTAGGTAAAATGTTGTATTTTAAATACATAATTTAAACTGACTAATTTCCTTTTGACTCTCCTATGGTACATTTGCTGCAAAGGCCACTGTCATTGCTTAAGTCAGTGGTTGAAGTGAACAGAGAAGTATGAGGGGAGTCTGACATCCCCACATCTGCCCATCCCACCCCCCAAATTAATTCTGCCACCACAAAAATGCCAATACAGTAAAACCCCGATTTAACGGACCCCGATTTAACGGACTTCGGATGCAACGGACAAAATTTCCGATGCATCCGAAATCAGTTTTTCGCGGGCTGCCAGCTCCCGCCCGGCTCCCGCATGCGGGCGGGCTAGTGGCTCCCGGCTCCCGCCCGCGGGCGGGCTGGCTGCCGGCTCCCGCCCGCGGGCGGGCTGGCTGCCGGCTCCCGCCCGCGGGCGGGCTGGCTGCCGGCTCCCGCCCGCGGGCGGGCTGGCTGCCGGCTCCCGCCCGCGGGCGGGCTGCCGGCTCCCGCCCGCCGGCTCCCGCCCGCGGGCGGGCTGCCGGCTCCCGCCCGCCGGCTCCCGCCCGCGGGCGGGCTGCCGGCTCCCGCCTGCCGGCTCCCGCCCGCGGGCGGGCTGCCGGCTCCCGCCTGCCGGCTCCCGCCTGCCGGCGGCCTGCCGGCTCCCGCCTGCGGGCGGGCTTCCGGCTCCCGCCTGCCGGCTCCCGCCTGCGGGCGGGCTTCCGGCTCCCGCCTGCCGGCTCCCGCCTGCGGGCGGGCTTCCGGCTCCCGCCTGCCGGCTCCCGCCTGCGGGCGGGCTTCCGGCTCCCGCCTGCCGGCTCCCGCCTGCGGGCGGGCTTCCGGCTCCCGCCTGCCGGCTCCCGCCTGCGGGCGGGCTTCCGGCTCCCGCCTGCCAGCTCCAGCGGGCGGGCTGCCGGTTCTCTGCTCCCGCCCGGGTCCCAGCAGCCGGGGACCCGGGCGGGCGGGCTGCTGGCTGCCACCCAGGTCCCAGCAGCCGGGACCCGGGCGGGCGGGCTGACGGCTCCCGTGATAAGTAAAACCTTGATATAACGGACTAATTCGGGCGAGGGGGTGTCCGTTAAAGCCGAAAGTCCTGTTATTTAATAATTTTAAAAAATTATTAAATAACAGGACTTTCGGCTTTAACAGACACCCTCTCGCCCGAATTGGTCCGTTATGTCGAGGTTTTACTGTATCTTGAACCAAATTTCCATTGATACCTTTCATTATTGTTCTGGTGTAAGAGTCTCTTTTAAAGTCAGCAAGTCATAAGGTACAAGAGTCAATTCTCTGGGAAGGCCATATTTTTAGAAGTTCTGTTCCTTGTGTGTTGTGCAGATTAGTGAATTACAATTCTGTGCATGGCAATCCAGGTACTAGGGACCAGTAGTGGATTCTAATTAGGTCATTGAATAGCACAGCCTCCATTCCCAAGTGGGCAGTTATGATTTAATACCGCTGTTCATATTGCAACATGACAGAGATAAGATAAAATTATTTTAGATTTGCTAAGATATGACCTAACTTCTAGATTTTCTGTGAAGTTTTGTTTTCCTTCCTTCAAACCCAGAGGTTTAATAATAAAGGAAAGAAAAACTATATTCTCTAGTTTCACTTTATAAATAAATGTTTCATTAATTTTCCTCACTACAATTAACATCGGCATGTACAGCAGCAACCTTAAAAACCATTCGCGCATACACAATTGGCAGAACCAACAACTACTCAGGCTCCAGAAATAACACACATTCTACAAAGGCCAAAAGAGCAAAGCGAGTAAATCTGTGATTCTGACATCTGGTTAAACTCAGCTAAAGACAGTCAGGCCCAGCACAGGTTTCTACACTTGGTTAATCACAAGACCTGGGATACAAATCTCCAGACACAACAGAGGCCTGCGGCGGCCTTCACTGATGTATTTTGCGGAGTAGAATATTAGCCACAGACCTACGATTTATAATAAAGACTGACACTGTCCTGTGGAATTTCTGTCCAAAAATAATCATGTAGGGCCTGATCCACCCCCACTGAAGTCAATAGGAGTCTTTCCACTGTCTTCAATGGGCTTTGGATCATGTTCATAGATGATAAAAGCCCCTAAGAACCGAGAACATTTCACAGCAGCTGATCAGTTATTCTCCAAAGAAACTCAAAAGCTAACTGCAGCCGTGGCATAGGAATGCAAGAATTCTATAGATACAACCCAGCAGCCACCGTATTGCACAGTGTCTTTAATAAGAGTTACTTTATGTGAACGGTGCTCATTCTGCATGAGAGTGCAAGCTCAGTCATTGGAGGGAGGGGAGCGAATTATATGGAAATTATTTAGATATGTGCTTAAATAGACATTGACATGGAAATCTGACCAAGTCCGAGCAAGTGCATTCTATATATGAATCAATAAGGTTTTTAGATTTATTTCATGGGCAAGCTTGGACTCTTCAATAATTCAATCCACTTAATTTCTAAGGCTCTCAATACTATAGCTAATTGTAGGATACCAAGGCAGCAATATATAGTACATGAAAAACTAGAATGAAAAGAAACACAAATGATAAAGTAAATCTATATATATAAAAGTCAAATGGTGTATGCGTTTATGTGTGTATGTACGTGCGCTTACTCCTTCCACACCGTTTGAGCTAGAGACTTGAAATTTGGTACAGTTATAGGTCTTAGGGTCCTAATCAGGGTAAGAGTCGAAAATTTTTCAAATCTCACCTCTGACGCCCCCCAGGGGTGAAATTATTTAAAGGTCAATCACATCAGCTGGGCAGCTGCTGTTCTCTGTGACATAGTTATGATGTCATAATACCCCCTCCAACGGCCCCTGCACTCGCTCAGCTCTCTGCCCCCTCCCCCCTCCAACGGCCCCTGCACTCGCTCAGCTCTCTACCCCCTCCCCCCTCCAACGGACCCCGCACTCGCTCAGCTCTCTGCCCCCTCCCCACCTCCGACGGACCCGAGTTGGGTTTGGTTGGAGGGTAAGTGAGGTAGGGGTGTCGGGTTTGGTCGGGGGGTGAGCTGGGGGTGTCGGGTTTAGTCGGGGGTAAGTGAGCCAGGGGTGTTGGGTTTGGTCTGGGGGGGTTGGGGTGGGAAGGTGTTGGGGTGGGTGAGGGGTGAGGTGTGGGTGTTGGGGTTGGTCAGGGAGTGTTGGGTTTGGTTGGGAGGGTGAGGAGGGGGGGTCGGGGTTGGTCGAGGGGTAAGTGAGGTGTGGGTGTCGGGTTTGTTTGTGGTGGTAGGTAGAGGTGTCGGGTTTGGTTGGGGGGGAAGTGAGGTGGGTGTGTCAGGTTTGGTCTACAGGGGGTGAGGTGTGGGTGTTGGGGTTGGTAGGAGGGAGACATGGGGGTGTTGGGTTTGGGTGGTGGGGGTGAAAATGTGAGTCGGGGTTGGTCGAGGGGTAAGTGCGGTGGGGGTGTCAGGTTTGCTCTCTGCCCCTTCCCCCCTCCAACGGACCCCGCACTCGCTCAGCTCTCTGCCCCCTCCCCACCTCCGACTGACCTGAGCAACGCCGGGTATTTTCGCTAGTATATATATAAAAGTAAAATGGTGTATGTATGTTCACTAACTCCTTCCACACCGTTTGAGCTAGATACTTGAAATTTGGTACAGTTATAGGCTTTAGGGTCCTAATCAGAGTAAGATCGAAAATTTTTAAAATCTCACCTCTTACACCCCCTAGGGGTGAAATTCTTTAAAGCCCATTCACATCAGCTGGGCAGCAGGTTAACAGCTGCTGTTCTCTGTGACATAGTTATGATGTAATAATACCCCCCTCCAACGGCCCCCCCACTCGCTCAGCTCTCTCTCCCCCTCCAACGGCCCCCCCACTCGCTCAGCTCTCTCTCCCCCTCCAACGGCCCCCCCACTCGCTCAGCGCTCTCTCCCCCTCCAACGGCCCCCCCACTCGCTCAGCGCTCTCTCCCCCTCCAACGGCCCCCCCACTCGCTCAGCTCTCTCCCCCCCTCCAACGGCCCCCCCACTCGCTCAGCTCTCTCCCCCCCTCCAACGGCCCCCCCACTCGCTCAGCTCTCTCCCCCCCCTCCAACGGCCCCCCCACTCGCTCAGCTCTCTCCCCCCCTCCAACAGCCCCCCCACTCGCTCAGCTCTCTCCCCCCCTCCAACAGCCCCCCCACTCGCTCAGCTCTCTCCCCCCCTCCAACAGCCCCCCCACTCGCTCAGCTCTCTCCCCCCTCCAACGCCCCCCCCCCACTCGCTCCACTCCAGCTTGGGATCACAGTGCCATCCAGGGGTGGGCAGACCAATTTGAATGAGTGGCATTGTAATCTGTTGCCACACAACCCCGTGAACCATGTTGCAACAGTTGGAGCAGGGAGCTCCCGGAACCAGCCCCACAGGACAGGAGCCACCGCTGCCAGAGGAGCACAGTGCAGGCTTGCTCACCAGCCCCAGGTGGAAAGACCCCACACACACCCAAAGGCTGCCAAGGGGGCACTGACCCCTGATTCACTCGGTCACTGCATCAACCCAATTACATGTGGATCCAATTTCAACCATCTGAATTCTCTACCTTTGCAGCTCTGGTGCCTTCCAGTGCTGAGACACAGGTGGGTCAGCAGGCGGCTTCTCTAGGGGTGGAGCAACTTACCCCTTTCCCATTGGTTAAACAATTATGTCATCTCTGATCTGCCTAATTATGGCAAGCCTGGGGGCCAGGGTGTAGAATCTAGTTCCCTCAAACACAATTCCCAGCTGCTGTGCCTGTAAATTGTCTCACATACAATGTCATTATGTAAACTGCTTAAATCCTGCAGGGCACTGGGATTCTTTGTAACCTTCATTGAAGGACAAATGCTTTGTGAACATTTTTTTCCAAAAAATCAATCAAGTTACCAAAAAGAACCTTCAGTTTAAGCCCTTTGAGGCATTTGTTCTGCTTGGGCTGGCTACTGTCCCATCAGGCCCCAACCTGGCTGAGGCCTCTTGATACTACTGAAATACAAATGTTGAGGACGATAACACTAAAAATATTATTTTCCCCTCCCTGCCTCAGAGGACTGCCTGTCCCTGTAATCCATATGAACTATGCTGTGGTGTGTGTTTTTTCTGGCTCTTCTCTCTTTTCTCTTACCGTGTGTGTATATTACTGTTTTTCCAATTTAAGACCCGATTTAAAAGTCTACTGAAATCAATAAGAATATAAGAAAGGCTGTACTGGGTCAGACCAAAGGTTCATCCAGCCCAGTATCCTGTCTACTGACAGTGGCCAACACCAGGTGTCCCGGACTGAGTGAACCTAACAGATAATGATCAAGTGATCTCTCTCCTGCCATCCATCTCCACCATCTGACAAACAGAGGCTAGGGACACCATTCCTTACCCATCCTGGCAAATAGCCATTAATGGAGGTTAAGTCCATGAATTTATCCAGTTCTCTTTTAAACCCTGTTATCGTCCTAGCCTTCACAACCTTTTCAGGCAAGGAGTTCCACAGGTTGACTGTGCGCTGTGTGAAGAACTTCCTTTTATCCGTTTTAAACCTGCTACCCATTAATTTCATTTGGAGGCCCCTAGTTCTTATATTATGGAAACAAGTAAATAACTTTTCCTTATTCACTTTCTCCACACCACTCATGATTTTATGTACCTCTATCATATCCCCCCTTAGTCTCCTCTTTTCCAAGCTGAAAAATCCTAACCTCTTTAATCTCTCCTCACATGGGACCTGTTCCAAACCCCTAATCATTTTAGTTGCCCTTCTCTGAACCTTTTCTAATGCCAGTATATCTTTTTGAGATGAGAAGACCACATCTGTATGTAGTATGCAAGACAGGGCGTACCATGGATTTATATAAGTGCAATAAAATATTCTCTTATTCTCTACCCCATTTTTAATTATTCCTAACATCCTGTTTGCTTTTGTGACTGCCACTGCACACTGCATGGATGTCTTTAGAGAATTATCCACGATGACTCCAAGATCTTTGTCCTGATTAGTTGTAGCTAAATTAGCCCCCATCATATTATATGTATAGTTGGGGTTATTTTTTCCAATGTACATTACTTTACATTTACCCACATTAAATTTCATTTGCCATTTTGTTGCCCAATCACTTAGTTTTGTGAGATCTTTTTGAAGTTCTTCACAGTCTGCTTTGGTCTTAACTATCTCAAGCAAACTTTGTCACCTCACTGTTTCCCCCTTTCTGCAGATCATTTATGAATAAGCTGAATAGAAAGGACAACTCCCATTGACTTCAGTGGGCTTTGGATCAGGGCCAGAGAGAGCAACAGAATCAAGTAACTGTAATTAAAGGCAAAGACTGAATAAAAATAAAAATCCCCCTGCAGGTAACATAGGGTCAATAAAAGGGTGAGATTTTCAGAATGCTCTGCACTGGATTAATTCTGCTCCCACTACAATCAGTGGGGACAGGGCTCCCTTGCAACTGGGAGCAAGTCTCAGCCTGGGTCCACAGGCTCTTCCTAGCAGGACTCACGCTAGAGCAGCGGTCACCAACCAGTGGTCCGCGGACCACTGGTGGTCCGTGAGAAAATTTGGGTGGTCCGTGGGGAAATTTCGGGGCGGGGGGGAGGCAAGTGGTGGGAGCAGTGTGCTGCAGCGCCGCGCGAGTGTGCCCCTGTGGGGTGAGGGGGTGAGGCACGTGGCGGGAGCTCCCACCCCCTGCCTGCACGGAGCATGGTGCAGCGGCGCGGCGCTGCGAGAGTGTGCCCCTATGGGGCGGGGGGGGTGAGGCAAGCGGCGGGAGCCCCTGCCCCGCCGAGAAAGAGAGCCTCCAGCTACGGCGGCCGCTCCTGCGCCCCTCCCCTTCCCCCCCCTGGCTCGAGCGGCGCGGCATCGCAGCCCCCCCCCCATCTCGAGCAGGGGGGGGTGCGGTGCCGCGCCGCTCGAGCGGGGGAGGGGGGGAGGACTTTAGTGGCCCGTGAGGTCTAAAAGGTTGGCGACCACTGCGCTATAGCACTAAAAATAGCTAAGTAGATGTTGCAGCTCAGGCCAGAGCTTAGGCTCTCAAATTGATGGGATTGGGGGGAGGGGTCTTTTAAACTGCAATGATCATTCTTTAAAATGTATTTCCTGTTTGTGCTGCCCATTAAGATTCACTTCCGGGTCATCCCTAGCAGCAGCACAGACGACACCAAAGATACTGAATGGCCAGAAGTCAAGTGATGAGCGGTGGCAACATTGATCAGAGGTGACTTTTGCCACTGAACACCATTTCCACAGATCAAAATTCTTCAGTCACCAACATTAATGACTAGAAACCAATTTTTCCAAGGCATGAAAGTGCCCCAAGCTCACCCAAACACACACCTGAAGAAGTGGAAAACAAGAAGCCCTACTTTCATTCTCCCAGTAACAATATGCATCTAACAATATATTTGCTAGGCCACTCCCTTTATTCCCATACATACCTGTTGAGGAAATCCTGGAAAGAAGAGAACAGAAGATAGTTTATTGCACTGAAATCCTGGTCTGTTTCATTTAAATGGAACTGCAAAAACACCAGTTCCCTTTTCTTCACATCTCGAGGTCCTTGGACAATCAGAGCATGTTTCTAGAAGCACATAGAAAGAGAGAGAGTTATTGACAGAACTAAGAAAAAAGTAAAGGACTCCTCATTTCCTGTCATGGAACTTGCCACCTGTCACTACTGCATGACACAAACCTAGTATACCTGGGGATTTTCATGCGTTGGGTAAATGCACATCAATGAAGATGTCCAGTGAGAATGCCTGGGCATAGTTAAATTCCTACTTGCTGATTAAGGGTGTATCTACACTGAAAAGAGAAGGTGTGATCATAGCTTGTGTTCGCTTTACAGTTAGCTAGCATGGGTAACGCAGCAGTGTACATGTAGTAGCATGGGCTAGCAACCCAAATAAGTACAGTGTCCCTGGAGGGATTGTGCTCTGGAGCCTGGGCCGCCATATGAATGCTGTTTTTGTTACCCAAACTAACTCGATTGAAGGTAACTCAGGTATGCCGACCCATACAATGATCACCCTTCACTTCACAGGGCAGACACTGCCAGAGATTTGTCATCTTTACATCAACAGTGGATGTCTTTTTAAAAGTTCCACAGCCATCACTGGGCTTGATGCAGAAGTGGCTGGGTGAGGTTCTATGGCCAATGTTATGTATGAGGTCAGATTAGATTATTATAATCCCTTCTGACCTTAAAATGGATGACTCTGTGGGTTTTTCAGCTCTGAGAGCCCGGCGAGTGATCCTGGCTAGTCTAGAAGTACGTCTGCACTTCAAGCTGGGAGGGTGAATCAAACTCCCTCTAAGCTATGCGGCCGCACAGCTGCCTATTAAGCCCCACACAGGGATGCCTCTCCCCCTGCATGGGCCTGCTGCAGTGGGGAGAGGCACCCCTCCCCGCCAACCCCAACAGGTACCTGCTACGCCCTGGACTTGCCACGGCCATGGAAGAGGAGCCTCTCCCTTGGCCTGGCCCGGCCCAGCCCCGCCAGAGCTGCGGGGAAAAACGACCCTCTTCGGCCCAGACCAGGCCTGCTGGAGCTGCCACTGCCAGGAAGAGGCGCTTCTCCCCCGGCCCTAGCTGCTGCAGTGAGAGAGGACTAGGGGGAGTCCTCTTTCCCCTCCGCAGTCCTGGGGCAGCCTGCACTCCAAACCCCACATCCCTGGACCCACTCGAGAGCCCATACCCCCCCGCACCACAACCCTCTGCCCCAGCCGAGCCCCCTCAGCCTCACCCTCATCACATGAATTTTGTTATGTGCACCAATATGGAGGCAATGTGTCACACATCACTTTCATATTGATGCTCATAACAAAA
Source organism: Sternotherus odoratus (assembly GCA_032164245.1). Lineage (NCBI taxonomy): Eukaryota > Metazoa > Chordata > Testudines > Kinosternidae > Sternotherus > Sternotherus odoratus. Next base: position 135,807,937 of record JAVMKO010000003.1, on the reverse strand, counting down.
TCCATTCTGCACGTGTGGGAAAAATTAGAGGGAATACTGGTGTGAGTCGCAGTTCAAGGAGCCATACCCATGTCAGCTCTCACCAAAATAATACCCTAAAAATACAAGGTACTCCCAGCACCACGAGTGATAGGAGGGGCTAAGCCTCCCCGAAACATACCCATCTGAGGCCTAAAAATGTAGACATGTCCTAGATGGAGGGCCCACTGGAAGAGCAGTGTTCCATAAAATACTGTAGTGAAAGTCCATGACATTGCAGTGAGATTATGGACACTGCAATGTGAGAGGTGAGAGGGTACAATCAAGTGGATTGTGAGTCCAAGAACTGTTCTGTTCACTTTGTGACCTAGGGCAACACTTAGCTTCTACACCCGAGTTTCTCCATCAGTAAAAGAAGTGCTAACTAATTAACACTTGTAAAACGCTCTGAGATTTGGATGAAAGGGGCTATGTAAGTATGACACTGTTTTGTGCCACTGCTACAGAATACTAATGTATGTTATAAAAGTCAGGGCCCAATCATACATTCTTTACGGAATCATACTCCTATTGACTCCAACCTGCCTTGAAGTCACTGGGAGTTCTGTGTGCACAAGGAATGCAGGATTAGATCCTAAAAGCCTCTTCCAGCTGCCCTTGGATGACTTGAGAGTCTACCTGAGGAAAAGGTGGGGATTCCCTGCAAAACAGAATGTCACTCATCTAGCCCAAACATCTCAAATGTATAGAATTCTAAGATCTAACACTGACGATAGACAAACCTTGACTGACAGGCTTTGAAAAGTGATGTCAGGGAGCAGAACCCCACTTTAAGCGGAGAAAACAATATTGTACATGCAGTTGCATACCAGATTGCATGTTCAATATAGATCCCTGATCCTGCAATCTGTTGCCTGCAGGAGAAATCCTGTTGGCTCCAATGGGACTCCACACAGGCAGAGGTCTGACAGCGTGGAATCATGGGCAAGATCAGAGCATACAAGAGCACCAAGATTCTTAAAATGTATCTAATACATGCAGCTCAAAATGCAGGGTTTCAGCACACTGAAATGGGCACTCATAACAGAGAGAGAGAGAGAGAGAGAGAGAGAGAGAGAGAGAGAGAGAGAGAGAGAGAGAGAGAGAGAGAGCGCGCGCATATTACAATTGAACCTAACATAGCCTTTGCTCTTAAATAAATATCAACACAAAGAAGAGGGTGGGGGGGGAGCAGCTCCCCAGAAAGAAGTGGACAGACCATGGGAAAAGCAAAGAAGAGGAAAAATGGTTGGCATGAAAGGGGTGCAATCAGACTGCTTTAAAACGAGAAAATTAAACATGAACAACAATTTTAAACTCAACAAACTAGCATATTTCAGCCTGTTTTTTAAAATAAAAAATATCTAAATATGATCAAAAATTGCTCTTGGAAATGCAGCAAATAAAGGTGGACTATAACTCAATTCCTTTTTATGTGAGCATCACCACTACTGGTTCCCTTGACATTCAGCGTGCATTCCTAATTCTAATCCGTTTAGTTAGGTGCCGAATTCACATGAAGATTCCAGCAAGTTTGGTAAAAATGACATTCCAGTATATGTATGTACATCCACCCAAGGAATATATAAAAAGGGAATCTAAGGACCTATCCTGCTCCAACTGAAAGTCCATGGAAAAACTTCTGCCTTCAACCGAAGCAGGATTCAACAAACTGAACATATCTGACAATCTAAAGTTGCATGCCAGTTTTGATTTTTCTAAGAAATGAACCAAAAGTTGCACTGTCAAAAATATCTATTCCGTTCTCTTCAGATTCTTATGACACACATATCGCTCAGCTATCAATAAAATAAACCAACTGGTGTCTTTCACATTTCTAACAATAAAGACCAACTACTCGAAAAAAGGTAAGAAAAAAGAAAGCAAGTATTTCACAGCAGTTCAAGGATAACATATACAGCTACTTTGGAATGCTGCAGTGCATAAAATACCCCCATCTGCTGAACTCTGTTCCTTTGTCTTTTTAATTATTACCATGGTTTGATTAGTAAAAGGATCTGTATAGTTGATTCTCTGAGTGGTGCACTCAATTTCTCCTGGCTGACCTGGGTTAATCAGAGGCGGAATGTGATCATAGTAATGATGCTTGCAGCTAAGCAGCTGAGCCTTGTCTGGGTAAAGTGCAATACCTGTTTCAGGGGGAAAAAAGTTGGAAGAAATGTAAGAGTTGATTTTTTACCCAAGTAAATGTATTTAATCCTGCAAGGTGCTGAGCTCCCAGATCCAGCAAAGCATTACAAGGTAACATGTGCTTAAATGCTCCACTGGACCACAGAGTGCTCAACACCTTGCCGAATTGAGTTCTGAGCAGCAGGTTAAAAACAAAACAAAAATCTTGCCTGTTTCTCTTTCAGGGCCTGATCCAAAGCCCACGGAAGTCAACGGGAGTCTTTCCATTAACATTAGAAGGTGCTGGATCATGCCCTAAAACCCCAATCCAGAAAAGCACTTAAGCATGTGAATAGGTCTATTGAAGTCAACGGGACTCCTCAAAGTGGTTAACTGTTTTACTGGATCAAGCCCTTAAACCATATTGTGTAAACCCTTATTGGGGATATCCAAAAGAAGCAATGTACAGTCTATGGAATATCTAAAGTCACTGTCTGACAAAATAAAAACAAAAAGACGTTCCTTCCGATGGTATCAAATAGACATTATAATTACTAAATACTGTATCAAGCTAAATCAAAGATATAAAACTTGTCAACAAATTACCCCCCTCATCACTTTTGTTATCAGGTCAGCAGGCTATTTTTCCCACCTATGCTACAATTAATATATTTAGCATAAAGTACAACAATGCTTAAGTCCAATGGTGGGTATAAAAACTTCATGTGTTTCTTTCCGGCTTCCCCTTCATGACAACCAGCAAAGCTCTTATGCCATATCTAGTCTGGAAACACAGAGCTGCTTGAAGATAATATAGATCAACTACTTTAAAAAAAAAAAAAAGTAAAGTAAAACATGCTATATGTGATAAATGACCATACAATTTATAAACCTACACCAATTACTGAAATAAGTGAGGGCATAGAGGTTAAGAAGTCAAAAAGGTCAGTGGAAAGAATCTACAATACATTTTGCTGATCTCGTGTTCCATACTTGGAAGAAATCTGGTCAGTTTTTAAAAAAAGTTAAAAGTAATCTCAGATCCTACAACTGCCTCTGGGCTCACTGCCAATTTTTGTGGTTTTACAATCAGATTTTTTTTAAATGTCTTTTCCTCCCCTGTTACTGTGTGAAAGACTCACACAAAGCGTAGGGAAAACAGACAAAGGCGCTGACCTTACAATCAGAACCTGTCAGCAGACACCTGAGCTTGTGAATGCAGTTCCCTACAAAGATCTGATTGCAGAATTGGGGCTTAACTGACTACAGAGGAAATAATTAAATTAACTATACCCAGAATGCTGTCAAATGCACACACTATAGCTGAAACCCCTCCTAATATTTTCTCTCTAGTCTAATCTTTCAACAACAGCCATGGGAAGGATTATGCCTAACAAGAGTAGGTGGTAAAATTGTCAGACAGAAGTATGATTTTTAAATTGACTGTCCCTTTGAGTAAACCACTGCTAATGCTGATTTGAACTGCATGCTCTACCATACTGTGAACATTAACTGGTTAATTTTTTACATACACACATCACCTACTCCAAAGCAATTTAATAAGAATAATAAAGTCACCAAATAACCGCCATATGATGCTAAGATGTTGTGTTGGGATTTGATAGGGTGGAGCTGTTTCATTGTCATTGTCTCCTGATGCAACGCCATAATGTAAATATTGCAGTGACTATCGGAGCATGATGATTTTGTGGCTGCCTATAAAATCCTTTTAATACAAAAGCTCTGTCTTCTTTTGACCACCATTATTTCCTCGATCCTTGGAGAGGCAGGGATCCTGGCAGCTGTCAGATGTGCTGATTTGGCTAGGTTAAGTAGCTTAAGGAGCACTCCTGTGGTCAACGCTCTTCTCGCTCCCAAGAGATCAAGATGAGGCCATTCAAGTCTATGGACTCTGCAAAAAAGCCTCATATGAGCTCCTGAAGTGCTTCGTGAGCCTATCAAGCTCGTATTTACATTATATATGTTCAGATTCAGCAAGTCTGTCTCATAATAACTGAGAAAAGGCTCCATGCGTTGAAGTCACCACCACCATGGGTTACACAAAAAAAGAAGCAAAGCCCAAAGCATTTTTTGCATCACTTGGCCTGATATGGACAGTAAATGGCACCAGCAGTTGTTACGTGCAAAATGCTGTCAGTAACGCATGCAAAGATTTGAATGACTTCCCCACTATGAGGACTTGTTTCCAGAGACTTACCAGGTGCATCATACAAGGGCACCTCCTTGTAAGAGACAGACATCACGGGGTGTTTGAGTTTTTCCCTGAAGTCAGTGATAGTTTGGTAGACAAGGAACACAGCGACAGCCATGAGCAGCAGATAAATGAAGAGGAGAATTACTGAAAAGACATTCTTTAGGCAGGTCTTGCTGAAACGCACAGAAGGGCTACTGGTACCTGATTCACTATCTAGGACTGAACAAAACATGGGATTAAAATTTGAAGGTGTATTTACTTACAGTCTTCCACACTGAATCTTGAAGAGTGTTAATTTCAAGGTGAACCATTTGAAATGAACAGGCTTAGTTTGATTTAAAATACAAGAACAAATAAACAATGTTTTTTGACAAGCAAATAGTCGGCTGTTACTTCCCGCGAACATGATGAGGCGTAATCAGTGAGGGGGTTCTGCCTTTGTTTTACCTCCTGCATTACGTATTGTGCCTAGGAACATGATAGTCAAAACAAAAAGACATTTAAAAGAGGCCAGTTCCACTGAAAAACTCAGAGTTCACAGCGAAAAGTCCCCTGATGGAGCCTTTTTTTCCACCGCATGAAGACTCATCTCTCCCAAGTCTGAAGCAACTGATCCTGACCAAATTTAATCTATGCATCAGCACAGAGGTTTTCAGCACTGTAGTGCTCTTATGTAGCTAGCTAACTGCAGCGTGCATGCACAGGGTTCCCAGGTGTCCGATTTTCGACAGGAACACCGTCGAAAAGAGACCCTGGCAGCTCCGGTCAGCGGCACAGCAGGACTAAGTCCCCGCTCCGGCTCCCACATGTAGGGGCAGCCAGAGGGCTCCACACATTGCTCCTGGCCCAAGCGCCGGTTCCACAGTTCCCATTGGCTGGGAACCATAACCACTGGGAGCTGCGGGGTAGGGGGGAGGAAGAGGAGAAGGGCATCTGCGGATGGAGTACTGTGCAGAGCCACCTGTCTGTGCCGCCACATAGGAGCCGGAGTGGGGACATGCCACTTCTTCTGGGAGCTGCCTGAGGTAAGCGCCTACTGGAGCCTGCACCTCTGACTCCTTCCCCACTCCCGCTCCCACCCTCCGAACCCCTTGGTCCCAGCCCAGAGCCTCCAACAGTATCCTGAACCCCTCATTTCTGCCCCCCCAGAACCCATCCCCTCAGCCCAGAGGCATCATCATCCCCCTCCCATTCCCCAACCCCCTGCTTCAGTGCAGAGCCCCCTCCCATACTCCGAACCCCGCAGCTCCACCCCCCGGCCCAGATCCCCTCCTGTACCCTGAACTCCTCATTTCTGGCTCCACCCCGGAGCCCGCACCCCCAGCTCCTCCTCCTGCATCCCAGTGCCCTGAGCCAGCCCGGTGAAAATGAGTGAGTGAGGAGGGGTGGGTGTGTATGGAGTGAGAGGGGGTGGGACCTCAAAGATAGGGCAGGGCAAGGGTGTTCAGTTTTGTGCAAGTTGAAAGTTGGCAACTCTATGGATGCACCAGGTTGGAAGTCAGTCAATTATATGTTATCCTCACATTTTTAAAGACTGAAGTCTAACACCTAACTCCGTGTGCATATTATATCAAAGGTGCACATGAGAAGGAATCCAGTTAACGCTAGAAAAAATCTCAAGTTATCCTCCCTCAAACACTTATCAATCCTGTTGATAAAGATAGTGCAATATTGTCCAAAGTCCTTAAATCAGCTTCCCTTGGTATGTGTACACCCCCCCACACACACACACACACACAACTTTTTAGCACCAAACACTTGACTTACACACAAGGAGGTTTGACTCTGTGCACTATACAGTTGCACACACAAATGGGTGTTATAAATGGCACATGCAAGAAGAGGTGGCTTTATTTTGACAATTTGGTCTTTTGCACAGGGGGCCATATAAAAAAAATCAGCCTTTATCATGACACAGTATGTCCTATCCCTCAAATGTAGGAATATGCTGAGGTTTTTGTTCCTTACCAAAGTAAATACCGACCATTTAAAAGCTCCCAGTGAACATGTGCTAGTCAAATAATGTGATCCCACTGTCACACAGGCCATTCCCACAAAGTTACTGTGGGAAAGACAGCTAAAGAACTAGGGCCTTGTCTACACAAGAAAATTGCACCATTTAAACTTGCATTTTAAATAAGTGCAAAAGTGAGTATGGGCACTTAGTTTACACCTATTCTTAATCAACTTAATCTAAACTGCAATAAATCTGACATAAACCAAAATGCACATCCACCCAGTACTTACTGTGCTGGAACTGTTGCGGGAACGTTCCCGCAGCAGTGCTAAGCGTGAGTGTGGTCACGCGGGAGACAGCTCTCAGTGCTCCTGGTAATCCACCTCCACAAATGGATTAGCTCAGAGTGTTCAGAGCCCGGCTCCCAGTGCTCGGAGCCTGTCCACACTAGCGCTTTAAAACGCTCAGACTTGCTGCGCTCAGGGGGGTGATTTTGCACACCCCTGAGCCAACAAGTTAGAGCGCTATAAAATGTCAGTCTACCCAAGCCCTTAGGCCTTGTCTACACTACACAGTTTTGACAAAACAGAGGAGGTGTACTCAGTACAAAGCTACTTTTGGCAGTGTAACTTTTGCTGTTTTGCCAACAAAATCAAATCACCTCGACAAGAGGCTCAGAACTTTTTGTGGCAAAGTTAAAGCAACAAAGCACCATTGTAGATGTTGCCATTCATTGTGTCATTATAACTGGCCTTCCCCAGTATCCCACAATTCCCACCAAGACTGCTCTGCTCACTGTTTTGAACTTGGCTGCTCTAAGTCTAGCTAGGCAGGCAGGTACTGCTCCCCTTTCAAAGCTCTGGGAAGCTTTGACATTCCTCAGCATGGAGAGCTCACAGAGCTGCTGAGGATGCTGCTGCTCCAGGCAGCTGAGGAGAACTCAGAAGGAATCGCAGAACCATTATGATGTGTACCCTTCCTCCTGCCCCAGGATTGGTTGCTCAGGCTGCTGTCTGAACTTAAAGAGAAAGCATCCAACACACTCTCCACCAACACACACTATTTCTGTCTCCCCACAAACACACAGACACACAAACTGTCACACACACTCCTCTCTTCCCCCCTCCATATACTTCAGTTGAAAAGCAGCTGGCAATGTACAGAATGCCCCTGGGACCATGGGATTGAGAAACCTTCATTATGTGACACTGTACCTACCCCATAAGGCATTGCAAACCCTTCACAAAGCACCCTGCGGCCAGTTGCCCAGTGGGATAGCTACCCACAGTGCACTGCTCTGTGTCAATGCAAGAGCTGCTAGTGTGGATGCGCTCTACCGACAAGATGCATAGTGTGGACATGCAACAGCAGTTTAGTTAAGGAGGCACAACTTTTGTCGACAAAGCTCTAAAGTGTAGACAAGGCCTAAATTGGTTTAAAACCACACCTTTTGTTTAACCGGTGCCACTTGCTTCGGTGGACAATGCCCATGCTGCAAAATTACAATACACTGGGCTCCCTGGAATTTCACATTCAAATCCCGGCAGTCAGCTCAGCACGTCATCCTTCTGAGGCAGAGCAGCATTTCCTTCTAAATGGATTTTCTTTGGTTTGGTTCTAAAACCAGGTTAACATCTGTTGCAAAGGAGATACCCGGGGAAGGAACGCTTCAGCTCCCGTCGGTACAGTATTTCATTCCTGACAGTGAACCATGTATTGTTTCAACTGCTCCCCAAAGGGCCATTCAAAACAAGCAGCTTTTATTAGGCACTTGCTAGAGGACTTTTGGAACAGCAGCTCTCACCTGGTAAAATAGCTGAGCTGGTATCCTCTTGAGTGTCGTCCTCTTCCCCCTCCTCCACTTGCTCTGGATACTCAGCTACATGCTCCCCTTCCTCACTCAGCTGAGGAAATACATTCCATTTTCAAATGTACTTTTATAGCATCACAATAATGAGTATTTGTTTGTAATATAGCAGTGCAGTGGAATCCAATGGAGATCGGAGCCCCATTATGCTAGGTCTGCACAAATACACAGGAAAAGAGCTTACAACATAAAGAGACAAGAGTAAGGATGAGTGCAAGGAAGTATTATCCCCATTTCTGAGAGGTTAAATTACTTGCCCAAGGCAACAATGGAAGTGAGAGAACCTGAAATTGAACCCAGATTTTGAGAATCTCAATCCAGCAGAAAACCACCATCACCCTTTAAAAAAGAGCCCTTTTCAACAGCATCTTCAGCTCATTTGAACCCTCAAAATTAAGATAGTGTCTCATGATCTCAACATGTTCTTGAGTGGAGAAGATCCATGTTTCAGCATACGTATTATTACAAATCACAATCTATGTCACAGGACAAAGCATTAGCACACTGCAATCAAAAGGGCATGCAAGAAATGTTATTGTTTTTAACAGATATTAGTGCAAGTTACTCCAGAGTGCAGCCCAAACCGCTTCAGCAGATGTGTCATTATAAATGAACGGTCAAAAAGTCCACAAATTGCTGCTTTTTATATTTCAGCTCAATGAAGCTGCTAACAAACAAGTCAGTGCTTTGCAAAGAATTAATAACCATCACAAGTTTTCTTGTTCCAACTCAGAGCCCAAACTGCCAGGACATTTTGGTCAATGGGGTAAGCGCGTCACATGAGATGGGCATCAATATAGCACAAAGCATCTGGGGAAAGAACTGGGGAATACATGGAATGCAAACAATGAAAACTAAGTTTTCCTTTTATTTAAGAAAAAAGTCCTTCCATCATCTTTTCCCCAGGTGTCCCTCGTGGAAGCTGAAGGGCTAAGGATTCTTCCTTTGCACCAACTTTTGTCTCTCTCATTTTAAAATATACATATTTTATTTTAAACATTGTAATAAAATATACTAATTCATCATTTTCACTTTTTAGAAACTTATATTCCAGATCTCAAACACTATTAATTTTACAGATGAAAAAAAAAAAAAGCCCGATTTTCCCCTTTCTTCTTGCAACTTTGTGTCGTCACATTCACACCTGCACAAAGCAAGCACAAAATGTTACTGCTGTTTCACACACACACTTTGCACAGGTGTGACTGACTTCTCAAGGTGCGGGGCAGCAGAGACTCAGACCAGCGCAGGGAAGGAGGGAGAGGGAGAGGGAGAGAGAGAGAGGTTTTGTTGCCCCAGTATAATGGAAGGTGTGAATTTCAACACATTGAGGCCAGGTCTACACTAGCCAGCATACAACGGCACAGCTGCAGTGCTGTAAGATTGCTCATGTAGACACGCTATGCTGATGGGAGAGAGCTCTCCCATTGACATAATAAAACAGGGGTGGACAAAGTACGGCCCGTGGGACCATCCGCCTGGCCCCTGAGCTCCCAGCCAGGGAGGCTACTCCCAGTCCCTCCCATGCTCTTCCCCCACAGCTATATCACCGCACGGGCAGCGTTCTGGAGGATGGGGCTGCACGCTCCTTTGGGGCAACGCGGCAGCTTGTTTGGCTCCAGCCAGGCCACAGCTGCCAAAAATGCTTCTCTGGGTGGCATGGTAAAGGGACTTGGGGGGGGTTGGTTAAGGGGCAGAGGGTCCCGGGGGCGGTCAGAGGACAGAAAACCGGCGGGGATTGGATAGGCGTGGGTGTCCCAGGTGGTCTGTCAGAGGCTGGGGGTGTGAATAGGGGTTGGGAGCAGGGGGTGCTGGATAGAGGGTGGGGTGCCAGGAAGGGGTAGTCAGGCGACAAGGAGCAGAGGGTTTGGATGGGTCAGGGATTCGGAGGGGGGGTAAGTCAGGGGGCAGGAAGTGGGAGGGATCGAATACGGAGGAGGGGCCAGACCAGAGGTGGGCAAACTATGACCCACTGGCCACATCTAGCTTATGGGCTGCTCTTGTCCAGCCCCTGACGTCCTGGCTGGGTGGGCTCCCCGCAACCCCACCCCTGCAGCCTTAGCGCGCCGCACGGGCAGTGCTCTGACCCCATAGCTCCTGCTGGCAGCTTCAGCACCGCTGTTTAGCTCTCGCAGGCCATGCGGAGCCAGACACTGCGCAGCGTGGTAAGGGAGACGGGGCTTGGATAAGGGGCAGGGAGTCCCAGAGGAGAGTCAGCAGGGATGGGGTGGGGTTGGATGGGGCGGAGGTTCGGGGGGGACGGGGTAGGTTGTATAGAGTGTGGAAGTCCTGGGGGTCATCGGGGGTGGGTGGATAGGAGTCAGGGCAGTCAGGGGACAGGGAGGACAAGTAGGGGGTGGGGTCCTGGGGGGGGGCAGTTAGGGTGTGGGGGGGTCTCGGGAGGGGGCAGTTAGGGGACAAGGAGCAGGGGGGTTAGATAGGGGATGGGGTCGGGGGGGGGGGAGGTTAGGAGCGGGGGTGGTGTCCGGAGGGGGCGGGCAGGGAGGAGTTGGATGGGTTTGGGGTCCTGACGGGAGCAGTCAAGGGGCAGCAAGTGGGTGGGGGTCGGATAGGGGGCAGGACCAGGCTGTTTGGGGAGGCACAGCCTTCCCTACCCAGCCCTCCATACAGTTTTGGAAACTTGATGTGGCCCTTGGGCTAAAAAGTTTTCCCACCCCTGTAATAAAACCATCTCCCCAGTCAGTAGTAGCTATGTAAGCAGGAGAAACTCTCTTCTGTCAGTGTAACTTATGTCGCTCGGGAGAGGGGGTGTTTTTTCACACCCGAGCAACATAAATTATACTGACAAAAGTGGTAGTGTAGATATGACCATAGTTAAACAGATACACAGAGTGGACTCTTATTTCAGCTGGGGGAGGGGGAGATTATTGCAGGTTATCTTGAATAGATTAGGAACAGGTTTTGCTAAACCAGAATAAGACACACTTTTGCTGAAATAAAAGTGTCTGCAGAGCCTTTAGCACCAGTTTACTTAAAGATTAGACTGTAGGAACATTTAGTTTGGCTCAAGGTGAGGTGTGACTCTACCCTACACAAGACTGCTGTGGACTAACTGTGTGTGTGGACCTGCTGACTCCCATTAATAATTCATTAATAACCTTTGATTTAGTCCTCTTGAAATGGGGCTAATCAAATGACATTAACTGTTAATATATTTCAGCTGGGTCCACGTGGACAGCCCCTCACAGACTACTGCAGGGTAGAGTCACACCGCTCCTTGCCATGAACTGCTCGTTGCTGTATACAAGTCTTTTATCAGTTTAAAAGTTGACTCAAGTTATACTTGTGCAACTTCCTCATGTGGAAAAGACCAAGGGGACTTATCAAAAGTCACAGACCCTAGTCAGTGGCAAAACCAGAAATAGTTTCCTCAACTCCTTACTTCTAATCTTCTCTCACCACCACTTCCTCCTAATACACAGCGACTTCATCTACCTACATTGTCCAGTTAGAGCAGGGGTGAGCAAACTGCGGCCCGCTGGCCATTTTTATCCGACCCGCGATCTTGGCCGGGGAAGCGGCGCCATTGACCCCATGCTCTGGGCCCTGGAGGGGGAGTCACAAGGCCCCATGTCCTGGGCTGAGCGCGACGTACTGCGGGGCATTGCGCTCACAGAGAACAAAGAGCAGGGGGGCTTAGATGGGGGTGGGTTCTGTGGGGCAGTTAGAGTGGGAGGGTCTCCAGATGGGATGATCAGGGGACAAGGAGCGGGGAGGGGGGTTGGACGGGTTGGGAGTTCTGAGAGGGGGCAGTCAGGGGGCAGGAAGTGAGTAGGGGTCGGATAGGGGATGGTCCAGGCTATTTCGGGAGGCACAGCCTTCCCTATCTGGCCCTCTGCACAATTTTGAACCCCAATGTGGCCCTCGGGCCAAAAAGCTTGCCCACCCCTGAATTAGGGAGTTAAAGGCATTCAGTATTCTGGATTCTGCCAGTGCCAGACTGTGATTATGGACTATTTCCTTAATCTCTCAATGCCCCAGTTTAGCTCTCTGTAAAATGAGAATATTAGTATCTACTCTACACAGGTGTTTGAAGGTTTAATCAATGTAAGCTATATTGAAATCCTCAGCCGAAAGGCGTGATATGATCCTGGTGTGAAAGGTCGATGTAAGAGGGCTCTCGGCATGAAGCAGAGGAGGGCTGGTAGTAGCCACCTAATGTGTGTCAACACTTTCTTGGGAGCTGGGGGTATACAGAGCTCACACGTCAGGGGCGGTTACAGAAATAGCAGCACCACATGCTCTTTACCCACTTCCTACCTTTATGTGAGTGAAGTGAATTTCATCCAGTCAGAGAAAACCCTGCTGGGGGGTATAAATAAAGGGAGAAATGTTCTGTTCACTTGTTTGCACATGAGGTAATTTAAATCTATTAATGTCTTCTAGTCTAACAGGAGACATGGGAGAAGAACTGAAACGCTGACAGGCTAAACTAGGGTTTCCTACAGTGCAAGCTCAAGGCCAAATGTAGCCTGCAACTTTCTAAAATGAGGTAAACAACTGTGAGGTGAAGGCAAAGGTAACCAGCGGCAGATTTTTATTGCTGATTAACTGGAACAAGACAATTTCTATGAATCTATCAAGAAAGATACAAATACAAACAAGTATAATATTATGCTTATATATGAGTTTGATACACAAACTAGGCACAAGCATCTGACAGGATTACAATTGGGCCTTTGGTATCACTTTTCACGTCTGACAGCCCCCTCCTTTGTTATAAAAGTGATAAAGTCACCTGTACATACCGATACTTTCTACAATATTATGACTATTTTAACTGACATTTCCTTGTTTTTAAATACAAATATGTATTTGCCTGTATCAAAAAGCATCATGTTTCTTTCTTATATACTTAAATACAAGGACCCTAGGGATCAGGGCTCTACCTTGCAGAGAAAGCAGGTGGATGATTCATGAGGAGAGCTCTTTGAGTGACTGCAGGCTGGAAGGAATGGACACTTTCCAGTTTGCCTAGGGCAACATAAAGCCAATAGCCAGCCAGTTTTGCTAGGGCTCTAAATTTAAAATGTGATCTAGTTGACTTTCTAGGCCCTAGATGACTTATCAAAGTCACTGAAGAGCTGGATAACCAGAAAATTAATGACGTGACAAAGAGTCCTGTGGCACCTTAAAGACTAACTAAAGTTTTGAAGCATAAGCTTTCGTGGGCTAATACCCACGTCGTCGGATGCATGCGAAGTGAGTATTAGCCCACAAAAGCTTATGCTTCAATACTTTAGTTAGTCTTTAAGGTGCCACAGGACTCTTTGTCACTTCTGCAATTCCAGACTAACAGTGCTACCTCTCTGATTCCAGAAGATGAATGTTTAAGAAGGGCAGTGGGAAATGTAGTTTAAAACCGACCCTGTAGGGTCCCTGTCCTGCGGCCACCCAACAAGGGCATTGGCGCCAAGATGAAGATAGGGCAATTGCTTTTAAATAGACACCCATACGCAGCGGTGTTCCGCTGGAGCAGATACACCGCAGCTAGCAGCAGTGGGGGGGTTACCATTAGTGTGCACACACCGGATTGCTGCACCTAGCTAGAAACGGCTGCACCCTAAAAGCGGCTGTGAATCCAGCCGGCACCTCGCGGCGCTTATCTCCGTCGCTGTCTTGCAGTTTTTAAACCGCCGCCTCAACCCATTTTCCGGTGCCCAGCTGCTCAGTCTCTGTTACCGACTTGGCTCGGCGAACAAAAGACCCCGCTCGCCTGCAGGGCGGCTCGCATCCCTCGCGCGGATGGACTCACCCCCCCCCCCCCCCATCCAATCCACCCTGCCCGCCGCCCCTCCCTACCTCCTGGTAAGACGCGGCGGTCTCCTGCCGTAGCATGGCATCCGCGAGGAGAGCGGGAACAAGCGCACGACAGCAGGAGCCGGGGGCTCTGCACCGCCAGACCGAGCCTGCCTGGAGCGTCCACCCGGCCAGCGGGCGCAGGCGCGCGCCTCTCGCCTTCGCTCCCCCGCCCGCTGCAGTTGCCGCGGCTTCCCCGCACGGGCGTGAGAAGCGCGGGATGCTGGGAAATGTAGTTTAAACCCGACCCTGCAGGGCCCCTGCTCTGTCTTGGCCTGCGGCCACCCAACAAGCCCTTTCACTGAAGCCGAGAACGATTTAAAGCAGCCTGTGTGTGGACTGTCCCAGGGGTGCAGCAGGAAAACAGCATCTTCGGTGCATGTCTGCAGTGAGCACCAGGATGTTCAACAGAATTTCTCCACTAGAGACAGCAACCCAAGGGTCTCCCCTTGTGGGAGAGCGCTAGGAGAGGCAGAGCTTAGAGGGGTGGATATGTGGTGAGACTCTAGCACTGCCAGTCCCAGGCATTCAAAAATGATGCCAGGTGCCCCAAAATCACAAGATAGCTTAAAATAATTATTATAGTTTCTTTTTTATTTGCCTTCTGTTTGTTGAACATTTTTCTCTTCTTCTAAGAGGGCTAGCAACTTGCTTTTTAGAAAGGCGAGGTTACCACATAATCACGGGATTCTGGGAGCTGGGGCTTTAATCAATACACCAAATACTGCAAGACTTGCACTAAAATCACAAGAACTGGCAACAGTGATTTTTGCTTTCTAAACTTCCTAAGTAATTGCTGGTGAATCCTGCTCTGGGGCTGAAGCTAGGAATAAACACTCATCACACAGAGCAATACAATTCCAACAGGCTAAAGAGGGTTACACATCTTTTGTAAATGCTACATTTAAAAGGTTGCAGACTGATTTTAAAATATTTTTAATATTGAAGGTTATAGTAAGTGTCTCAGTCTGGTAAAGATGCACAGGTTAGATAGGAAGCATGTGTTTAAATATTTTAAAATACAGGATGTGCTGCTTTTCAGAAACTGGGTTGGAAAAGCAATTTTGCAATCTCTGTCTAAGGTGCACACCATTTCTAATTTCCTACTGACCTCCCTAGGTGGGTGTTATATAATATCTAGTTAATGGACCTTGATTCTGCAGTCAGGCCCAGATGGAGTCCACAGACTTCAGTGGGGCTCTGCAAAGATCCACCCACATAGATCTGACTGGAGGATCAGAGCCAGTTAGGGTGACCAGACAGGAAGTGTGAAAAATTGGGACAGGGGGTGGAGGTAATAGGAGCCTATATAAGAAAAAGACCCAAAAATCAGGACTGTCCTTATAAAATCAGGACATCTGGTCACCCTGGAGCCAATATATGTGACATGCTTTGGAGATGAAGAGTGCTACATAAATGCAGACTGGCAAGCTATTGATATCCAATAATACAAAAATACATTCTAAATAGCATTAGTGCTGCTTCTGCTATCATGCAACTGACTGTTACATTTGAAATTATTATATATATACACACACAAACATATACACACAAACCACTCCTAACATTACATCCAAACTGATTCCATCACCAGAATAGCAATAAGATGAACACCTGAAGGCAAGCAAAAATGAGGTCACCCAAAAACAACATGGTGAAGAACTGTGGAAGCTGAACTGAAAAACCTGGGGCATAGCTGGGTAACCATTGAAAGACTTGTCAGAAACAGACAGGAGTGGAGTAGCTTCATCACTGCCCTAAATGCTAGAACCTTAAGGGGTACTAACTAACCAACTAACTTAACATTACAGCCGCACCACTATAGGATAGATTACTGTGTAACAGCTTTTTCTAAAATCCAAATGTTTATGTGCATTGTCTTGAAAATTCCTGTGCCTAACGAGGATCTGGGGTAGAGATAGTGACCCAAATATGAGGTCGTTTGAGCAAGGGGTTTATGAGATACAGCTCCATAAAAAAAAAAAAAAAGAATGAGATCAAGATTTTACAGTTCTTATGTTTTGAGCCCTTGGTGTGCACAAAAAAAACTAGGGCTCCGATTCTCCTCATACTGATATCACCTGCCAGGAATTGATCTCAGCTAGTGTCCAAAACCCACTGCTCCCAAGGGAATCACTATTTTAAAAATCAGAGAGGTAGCCATGTTAGTCTGGAATAGCAGAAGTGACAGAGTCGTGTGGTGCACTAACTAAGTTAGTTAGTCTCTAAGGTGCCACAGGACTCTGTCACTATTTTAAAAGTTATTTAGGGTTAAAGTTGGATCTATAATGTAGCTCAAGCCAAGCTGATGAACAAGAGAAAGTCATTTAAGCATTTCACAGCAGGACTGGGACTCTGGAGAAAACCAGATTGTTTGCAGACAGGTAAACAGAGTAAGGGGTGGCTCCAAGTTACCTGCTGTGGCCATTGTACCTAAGCAGGACACATGAACTTAGAATTTGAGTGGCAGCTTTCTAGGACTATATGTTATGTATGCATACTAGTTTCGTTGTGCAGGGGCTTCTTCTGGAACTGTCAGACAACAGACATAATAAAAATTAGTCACATACAATCACAGGACTGGAAGGGACCTCAAGAGATCATCTAGTCCAGTCCTCTGCACTCATGGCAGGACTTATTGTCTATACAATGCCTGACAAGTGTTTGTCTAATCCAGGGATGGGAAAACTTTTCGGCCCGAGGGCCACATCGGGGTTCAAAATTGTGTGGAGGGCTGGGTAGGGAAGGCTGAACCTCCCCAAACAGGCTGGCCCCACCCCCTAGCTAGCCCCCACCCACTTCCTGCCCCCTGACTGCTCCCCTCAGAACCCCCAACTCATCCAACCCCCCTGCTCCTTATTTCCTGACTACTCCCTCCAGAGACCCCCACCCCAACCAAGACCCCACCCCCTGTCTAAGCCCTGCTGCTCCTTGTTTCCTGACTGTCCCCTCCGGAAACCCCCCTGCCTCTAATCAGCCTCCAGGACCCTACCCCCTATCCAGCCTTCCTGCTCCCTGTTCCCTGACTGCCCTGCCCCCTAGCCACACCCCCACCCCCTGACAGGCCCCCTAGGACTCCCACACCCTATTCAACCCCCCCATTCCCCGTCCCCGGACCGCCCCCGAGACTCTCTGGCCTTTATCCAACCCCTAGCCCCGGCGCCAATCCCTTTACTATTCCACTCACGACAGTGTGTCTGGCCTGGAGCCAGACATGCTGCCACTCTCATCCGTCAGAGCTCATCCCTCACCCAGAGCGTGAGCAAGCTTGCGGGGCCGGACAGAATTAGCCCGCAAGCTGGATGTGGCCCGCGAGCCGTAGTTTGCCCACCCCTGGTCTAACCTGCTCTTTAAAATCTCCAATATGGAGATTCCACAACCTCCCCAGGCAACTTACTCCAGTTCTTAACCATTCTGACAGTTAGGAAGTTTTTCCTAATGTCCAACCTAAGCCTCCCTCACTGCAATTTAAGCCCATCGTTTCTTGTCCTATCCTGAAAGATTAAGAAGAATTTTTTTTCCCTCCGCCTTTTAACAATGTACTTGAAAACTGTTATCATATCCCCTCCCAGTCTTTTTTTTCCAGACTAAACAAACAGTTTTTTCAATCTTCCCTCCTAGGTCATGTTTTCTAAATTTGTAATCATTTTTATTGCTCTTCTCTGGACTTGGAGTAGAGCGGAAGAATTACTTCTTGTCTCTATCTTACAACACTCCTGCTAATACATTCCAGAATGAGGTTTGCTTTTTTTTGCAACAGTTACACTCTTAACTCATATTTAGCTTGTGGTCCACTATGACCCCCTGTGACGAAGTAGGAATACTGTGTGTGTGTGCCTCGGTTTCCCCTATGCATTTCTTGGGCCTCTGTGTGGAGGGAAAGGAATGTGTAGCTGATGCGATGCAAAGCAAAGCAAAGCAAAGCCAAGGTGAAGCTGTAACCTGACCCCAAGTGGGGGAGGGAGGTCAGCTGAACCTGTTGGAGAAAGGTCAGGTGATGCCTCTTAGCCCGGGAAACAGACAAAGGGAAACAGACAAAGGAAAGCACGGATGGGCTGGGGAGGGTGTGGTCAGTCTGGGTCTAGCTGGGAAGGGCAGAGGAGCTATCTGGCTCTCTGGCCCCAAGATGGATCCAGCTGAGGGCTCACGCTCGCTTGCTGCATGGTCTGTGTTAGACCAGATAGAAGTCATCGAATAAACCTGGGGAAAAAGCAGGAGCCCAGAATCTGGGCCTCACCTCCTAGCACCCCAGAAGGGCCTGTCGGAGGGGCCCCGTTGAGACTGAGAAGCTGTGAGTTGGATGGTGTTCCTGACATCTCAAATAAACCGTCTATTCTGCTGGCTGGCTGAGAGTCACATTTGACTGTGGATTTGGGGTGCAGAACCCATGGGCTCCCCCAGGACCCCGCCCAGGCAGGCTTGCTGGGGGAAGCACACGGAGGGGCAGAAGGTGCTGAATGCTCCGAGGTCAGACCCAGGAAGGTGGAAGTGGGTACCCCTGAAGCTCCTGGCCTGGGAAACAGGCTGTGTACAGAGAAGGGGCCCTCCACCCGGAGTCCGGTCTGGCTTCCTAGGGAGCGGTTCTAGACCATCGCCCGGGCGCTCCATGACACCCCCAGATCCTCTTCTGCAGTACTCCTTCTTAGGCAGTCATTTCCCATTTTGTATGTGTGCAACTGATTATTCCTTCTTAAGTGGAGTACTTTGCATTTGTCCTTATTAAATTTGATTCTATTTACTTCAGATCATCTCTCCAGTTTGTCCAGCTCATTTTGAATTATAATCCTGTCCTCCAAATCACTTGCAACCCCTCCCAGTTTGGTATCATCTGCAAATGTTATAAGTGTACTCTCTAGGCTATTATCTAAATCATTGATGAAGATATTGAACAGAACCAGACCCAGAACTGATCCCTGTGGGACCCCACTCATTATTCCCTTCCAACATGACTGAACAACTGATAACTACTCTCTGGGAACAGTTTTCCAACCAGTTATGCACCCACCTTATAGTAGCTCCATCTAGGTTGCATTTCCCTAGTAGCTTTTTTTAAATAGCCGTACTAATCCTCAAATGATATCCCCCAAATAGCCACCTAAAAAAAAATTTAAAAAATCAAGCAGTGCATACATTGCAATACACATTTTCAAAATGATATTTATCCTTGAGATGAATGAGCCACCTCACACCTCTGCAATCGTTCCACACTGTAGAGGGTTGTGTTGAGCCTTTCCCCCTACATTAGGCTCAAAGTGAAATATAAAAGTCTGGAGCAACCCTTCATTCTCTCTTGCTGCCTCCAGTGAGTAGATCGGCCCTTCACAACTGGTTGGTTCCTTCTTCCTTCCCCCGCATGGACCTCCAGCCCTGCTGGGGGAAAGGAGGAGCCAGGACCAGGGCACAGCAGGTAGCTAAGTGACAGTGAGGTGTTCCCAAGAAGCCTCTTTGTGTGACACACAAAATTTCCTCAAAAAAAATATGGGAAATTCATGGCCCCAAAACTTATTAATGCAGAGTTCAGGCTGCCTGCCAGTACCTCATACCTAGGCTGGGCAGAATTCAATTGTGTAATATCAAGAAATAATACTGATGTTTATTTTTTTCTATTTAAGTTTTCACAGTTGTGGGAAATTATTGGGCACTTGGGGAGTTAGTTGAGATTCAAAAAGTGAAAGGTTTATAACCATTACATTAAAGTACATTAAAACACAAGTAGTAAACATCATGTCAAAATATACAAAGTAAATATCCTTAAATCAAATTATCAAGTAGCATTTTTCTTAATTTAGCTATCTGTACATTTTGATTACTACTGATGAAAATATTTTTGTTGGGCTGTGTTTGTGTGCATAGTGAAGCTGATGTTTATCAACATTCACTGATAAAAATCTAATTCTTCCAAGCTTACTAATATCCTTCTAGAACAAAGGCACCTATATTTAAATCTCTAAAAACCAGAGAATAAACAGTTATGGTAAAACAAACTTGAACCTCTGAAAACCAGTACATATCTACACCACCACCACCCCTCACAAACTTAGTTCTGCCCTCTTTGAGTCATGCCTCAACCTGCTATTGATGAATACATGCTGGCTAGTATATATATGTTATACTGATAGTATGTTTTATCTGCGCCCTACATATTTATGCATAAATATAGCAGTTACATAGCCTAAATTGGCCTGTACTTTTATAATCTGTTCACTTATGCTAAGTATCCCATAACACCTTGCATTCGTTAAAGTAAGTTTTGGCTTAAGTAGATAGGAAAGCTGTCAGGGTCAGGACATACGTTTACTTTATCATAGCAAAACAAAGGGAGTTACCCTCACAAGTTTATCTACCCTGGGACAGACCTAGGAGGTGTTTTCATGCCCATTAGTATCTGGAATTGCATATATTCAGAAGATAAAGGGTACACCATGGTACTAGAAAAGCAAGGTAAAAAGTGAGTTGGTTAAATCTAGTTTCAGATGATGTATATGGTACATTTTACTGGTAAACAAGTAGGCTATAAAGAGAGGGCTTTAAGTGGTATATCTTTGGGAGCACACCTTCCACATATGGTGAATGTAACATCACTAGATGAGACAGCTGCCCAGACAGTGGTATCATATAGAACAGCTGTTCTCAGAGTTCAGCAACCAAAGGACGCCCATTTTGATTTACAATTTTTCATGGACCCCCTGTTCCTTCGCTGGGCTCCATCCCTGCCCTACCCCTTCTCTGAGCCCTGGGGCTAGGGATGAAGGGTTTGGTCTGCAGGATGGGGGGTGGGGAAATGCAGGCTCCATGAGGGAGTTTGGGTGTAGAAGGGGACTCTGGCGGGGGCAGGGGGTTGAGGTGCAGAGAAATGAGGGGTGAAGGGTCCAAGCGGCACTTACTGCAGCTCCCAGGAAGTGGCCGCCAGGTCCCTGCGGCCCCTGGGCAGAGGTGCAGCCAGTGAGGCTCTGCGCTGCCCTTGTGCCTGCAGGTACTACCCCCACAGCTCCCACTGGTCGGGTTCCCAGCCAATGGAAGCTGCAGAGATGGCACTCAAGTGGAGGCAGTGCGCGAAGCCTCCCTAGTCACCCCGTACCTAGGGGCCACAGAAACCTGGTGGCCACTTCTGGGAGCCACGAGGAACCAGGGCAGATAGGGAACCTGCCTGGGAGGGAGGGAGGGAGGGAGGGAGGGGGAGGAGTTCTCTGGTCCCCCTGGAGTTCTCTTGCGGAACTCTGGGGTTCCGCAGACCCCAGTTTGAGAAACGCTGATAGAACCTTTTTCCTTTACTATATTATTATTGGCTTCCTGGAACATGAATTTAGAAGTTACAAAGATCTACTACAAAACATTCCTCAGTCATAAATGTTTTCCTTAATATTTGAAGAATTAAGTCTTTAGAGAGTTTATAAAAGGGGTTAATTTTAATAGGATTTTTTCTAGCATATTTTCTGTGCGTTTGAAACCAACATTTTTTTCTTGAAAAGAGAGTGGAGGTTGTAAAAGGCCTAATTTATGGCTCTTAATAACACAATACATCGATAAACATTCCTACAGAGTCCTTTGCCTGAGATAAAACTCATCTCTATAGTAGACTTGCATCTTATACCAGATATGCTTTGGCCCTTTGTCCAAAATGACCCTTAGATTTAAAATCTGCCATTTGAGTACATTTACAACTTGCAATTAAAAACTTCAGTAAAGCATTCTGTAGAAAACATAAATCATAACAACCAAGGTTTACATACATCTTTCAAAATATAACATAAAATAAAATAATATAGAAAGTTAAGTCACAATAGAATGCATAAAAGCTGCATGTCAGCGTAAACACAGAGATATGGCTGTGGTGTGGTTATCCTTTGACAGAAGGCAGATTTCTCCAACTTGTTTATTTAATTGTATGAAATGTTCAACTGATAACATAAGACTGTTGTTATTTTTCTAAGCATCCTGTATAAATATTGCATATATTTTAAATTCATAAAGATGCAAGCAAGTTTGCAATGATCTAATATTATAAGAATAAATTACAATAGTTTTACTGATAACTATTTTTGATTCAATACTGAGGTCTGTCTCCTACATACCACTGCCTGAAATACATAGTATTAAGACTACTACTGGTAAAAGGTCCTCAACCTGTGGGTCCCAAGCCTCTCCTGTCTAGGCCAAAAACATGTATTGATTTTTTTAAATAAAATAAATATAAAAGATTCACTTCAGGAGCTGGGGTCTTGAAATGCAGCTGCTTCTGAACAGGCAAATGTGGGCAGATGGAATAAAGGCATGCTACCCAGTAGATAAAAGTATTAACTTGTGGCTTACTTTGATGCGGAACATGAAAAGGGAAGGAACTTTTTTTCTTTTCCTAGACAAAAAAGTAATATCCTCTTTCATTGCCTTGGCAGGCCTTCTATCTCTGCTGGACCAAGGCAGCCACCCAGCCTCTTTGGGCAAGGACCCTGAACCCACAGGAGAAAAGACAAAGGGTTAGGGACAACCTGCTGCAAGACATGCAGAGAGATTCTGACCACAGGTTGAACCAACCGCTGAAATTCCAGCAGCAAATGATGAAGCAGAAGAGGAAAAGGGAAGTTTTGGACAGTGGGAAAGAGGAGAGACTGGTGGCAGAGTATTTTGAGCATGACAGGGTGAGAGTTGAGCAAGATGGAGCAGCAGAGGGAAATGTTTGAGTGACTGCTCAGTGTGCTGGTCAGCAAGCAGCAGACCCTAATACCTGTATCAATACCATCCCCAGAGGCCCCACCCCCATGCTCCACATCCTACAGCCAATATAGGCAGGGTAGGCAAAGATTCAGTTGATGAATGGAATGGAATGGAAGTATATATGATTAGATGTACCCCGTTTACACTGTCCCCATTCACCCACAGGTAGAGAACAGCTACACTGGTGGTGGCAATTCCATTTCCTGTGACATGGCACAGATTGGCATCACGGTTGGTTTTCATTGCACGTTGCCCTTTTCACTTTTCTTAACAATTGCACTCTCTAGTATTGGCAGCTGGAACACCTGTATTTGTTTTTAATGAAGTACTTGGTTGTACAATCCATTGGGGGTGTTCGTACTCGGGAAACAAAGAGGAGGCTGGAGGTTTAAATCAAATTCTCATAATAATAGCAAATAGATAAATGCAGATGTACACTACAGCATCACATTGCTCTGTGCATTTCCCTGCAGAAAGCAAGGATAGGTGGATGTACAAAGCATCCTTTACTTCTCTGTATTTCTTGGACCCAGCCCCGGTGACCAGCTCTCTGGTACGTATCACATCAGGTGGACAACTATCTTCACCTTCAGTGTTCACCCACCTTTGGACTATTCTGGAGGAGTGCTCTGACTCCCAGATCTCTGTCCAGGGATCTTGTACCTTCCATAAAAGAGACTTCCGAGTTTCCTACCCTCAAAGGGAAATTCCAAGGGAGAAACTACCATGAGCCCTGCCTCGCTGGTATGACCAGCAGTGGGTGCTCCATCCTCTAACCGCCTGAGGTCCCTTCGGACCCTGATAGTCTCGGTTTCTATTGAGAATTGGAATCGATCTCCATTCATATCTTTCCACTTGCTCCTTAGCTTGGAATCGGAGCGGGGAGGGTGACTGAGGGGAGCTGGGCAGGGCCAGCCGAAGGGGTGGGACGGACGGAGGGTGTTTCCCAAAGGGGCCGACGCCAGCCCACAGCCTCCCCGGGTCCCGCCTCGCAGGCCCCTGACCCCGCCCCAGAGCCGCCTGGCCGCCTCCGCTGCGTCATGACCGGTGCACCGGGGCGGCTGTTTCCCTTGGCCCTGGGCTGCCTGGCCGCCGTGACCGCTCTGGCGGAGCAGCAGCAGCTGCGCTTCAAGCCGGCCCCGGCCCCCACCCCCGTGCGGCTCTTCACCGAGTCCGAGCTGGCGAGATACGGCGGGCAGGAGGTACGGGAGGAACCGCCGGGCCCCTCCGGAGAGCGGTGCCGCCGAGGCGGGTGGGGAGGGGGTGCCGCTCCCTGGGGCCATGATGGGGAGCGCGCTGCTGCCGGGGCAGAGATGGGGTGGAGTTGTTACTACCCGATATGTGATACCCCACCAGAAACTAGCCCCAGGCCTGCTGTGTCTGGAGCAGTTTGAGGAGCACAGTCCCGCCTCTCAGATTAAAAACATTGCTGGGAAACAAAGGAGGAGACAGTGATAAAAGAAACCGACTTGTGGAAGCCAGGACACTAGAACAGGGCAGTTACAATGACCAGCATCTGACAGTCTGGACATTTTCACTTAAGGCTCAACTCAACTCTGGTCCTTACCTGTGGAAGAACAGCACTTGTTGCCACGTGAAAGAAACATGTCTTCCCGATTGCATAAATGAATTGCAGTGGTGGTATGATCTTTTGTTATATGGAGATACAACCTGCACTCTCTTACCCCGACTCAACACACACTTCCAGTTTATATGTATACAAGATCTGAGACCTGTTTTAGGAGGATATATAATTTATAGTGAAGATGAGGGGACCACACCTTGTATGGTCAGAGAAGTGACTAAAGCAGATGGGGGAAAAGCTGCTAGCCTGCGTCTATCTACCATTACAGAATGGTTGTGTTAGTAGCTGATGAGTTGTGCTAACTGTAGTGGGAGGAAGAGAGAGAAGAGAAGCAGAGTGGAATGAGGGGACAAAAAAAGGTAAGGCAAAGGAGGCAGAGGTTGGTGAGATTAATTAATATAGTCAGAAAGTGAACAATCAACAAGACATGTTAAAGGTTAGTGATCAATATATTAATGGGAAGGAACTGATCAATAGTATGGCAGTTGGTGGTGACAATCAGAAAGTCAGAGATTGAATAAGCCTAGCAGAAATGGACAGCTGTCAGCCATGGATGTAACTACATGTATTGGTCTCCTCCTGTACTGTGAAGGCAGGGAGGGAGTCTGGTTCTTTATTGGCCTGATTTTCAAAATAGCTCAGCTCCTTAAAGCTCCCATTGATTTCCATAGGATCTGCTGGCTACTTTAGAAAGTCTGGTCACAGCTGTTTAGTGGTATATTAACAGTTTGCAGGCCAGAATTTTTCCCTGAGATACTAGGCATCTGTGACTCCTAGCTGAAGATTATAATGAGGATGATGGAAAGGCCAAGGAGTAAGAGATAAGATTTCTACTGGGATCTTAGCCCCTTGACTTTATTTTAAACTAAAATGAGATGAAATAGATATCTATTGACAACTTTAACTCTCAACTAACCATGTGTGTGAATTTCCTTTTGTTTTTAAAAACAGAACACCAACATTTTTGAAGTAATATTTTTGTTTCCTAGAACTATTTTAAATTTTAGAGAAGGAGGAAAGAAAGCTGTATTACCTTATGATAATTTGCAAGCACCTTTCATCCAAAAGTTTTAAAAACACTAAACAAATGTGGGTAAGTCACTTTCTGAAAGTCACACAGTGAATAGTTTGGAAGAGAATCTATACATTTCTTTCTCTAACCAGTTCTTATGCATAGCCCATGTATATAATAGAGCAAAAATGTGCAACTGGTGGAAACTCTTCCATAGATAGCCCTGTTTGAGAGTTTGTCTAGTGAGACAGTCCAAATTCACTAAACAGTCTTTTACCCACCTCAGGCATATCTGATAATAGAAATGCCTTTTCAGATCATACAAATAGTACAGTCAGTTTCAAGGATCTCAAGTATTGTAGGGACAAGGTTCTTAAACATCTATCTAAGCAGGTCAGTTACTCCCAGGCTGCTCAAGAGAACCATCAGAATAATCAGGCAATGGGCCCGAAGCCTCTAGTTGTTTGTCAGATCTCCCCTTTTTCCCAGGATGAACACCACAATGGAAGAACAGGATATTCTTCCTGTTTCCTTCCTGACAGCAAAAGAACAGATACCAGATATCTTCTCCCATCTGAGTGTTTACAGACAGTTCCTCAGTTTTAGAGATCAATAGAATGTGCTTCACCATAAATACCAAACCACTCAGTAGAATACTGGAATACAGAACCTCTGGTACTCTTTCCCTCATCACTGGCACTATAACTACCGATGCCTCAAAATTTTACAGAATCACAGCTACCTATTTGTTCTTCCAAAACCTGTGGTGATCCCTCCAGTGAGGTAATCCTCAAAGAAAATTATTTCAATTTACAAAGTTATTGTCCTCACTGAGCTAATTCCATAGCCTTCAGAGATGTGTAGGGATTAAATGAAGTATCCATCCTACTCTAATCCTTGCCTGTCAGATAGGACATTTAGGCCAATGGATTCTTCTAGCTCATTCTAGCTATCTCCAGCTCATTAAATCAAGTATGTAAGACAGTTTTTAAAAATATCACAGAATTAATACAGGAATTCAATCTCCAGAAGTTTTAGCTTTCTATGGTGAAAACAAATCTTAGCTAACAAATTCAAAGTGATAAGATCCTTTGCTAAATGTATACAGATCCTTTCTCTGAAGCGCATGCTGGTTGGCCTCCTTGGGGTTGTCTCCAGAAACTAAGAAAACACTAACCAGCATCTTATTGACAGAGAAAATAGATTTTGAAGGGAGGATAAAGTAGAATCAATGGCTTATTAAGCCAAACAGATGTCAGCAGAAGATCAGATTTGTGTGTGCATGTGTTTGCTTTATCCTTTTGATCAAAGCAGAATACCATCTGTTATATACCCTTTCGCCTCAGAAAACATCTACCTCCAGGATGATTTACTTATTCATCTTGGAACAAACAAGTGTTATGAATGGACTCCAAAAAGGCATAGAAAGGGGAAGTGTATTGGCTGACTACTAGATTCCAAACAGAATACTTTCTTCCTTGAACGTTCATCATTTTCTGGGGTTAAATCCATAAAAACTCTTAGACTATTTCAGCTACCAGTGTTTATTCCAGGAATTTCAAGAATCACCATCTATGGGAGCAAGAGACAGATTGATGCCGCACAGAAATAAAGAGGGCTTTAACATACCTTTTCTACTAGTATTTGGTGTCCTAATAGTGAAAACAAGTTCCAGTAATGAGAACAGGAGTCTACATCTTCTCCATGTACAACACGGTATTCAGAATGCAGACACTCAGAACTTGGCATCACAGCTAGATACCAGTGAACTATACATCACTAGAGACCAGCTGAAATTATTCATGTAATTATCCCATGGTTTTTTGTACACTAACCTGCATGTGACCTGGAGGCTTTGCAGCCTCTCTTCCCTCCCCCATCCCTGCCTTAGGCTCAGAATATGGCCTCTTTACTGTATAGTGCTAGCAGCTGACACTGGGATGCATGACTGTTTGGCAGCTGATAGCAGTCATAATGGCGAGGTATAGAAAACCAGCTTCTTGCTGCCCAGAGACCCACAGAGAAATCTTTGTTCACTTTTTTTGCAGCATGTCATTGATTTGGGGGATGAATGAAAACTCCAGGCTGTGAATCTTGCGTGCATTGATCATGATTTAAGTTGCTAGAGGACACATAGTAAGGGGTTCATTCTCTCCTCAATGTGCTATACACATACTGGCTTTATTTTGAGCACCTGATGGCCTCTTTCTTTCCAGGAGGGTCAGCCTATTTACATGGCCGTGAAGGGAGTAGTATTTGATGTCACTTCTGGAAAAGGTTAGTTGGCTTCTCCCCATGGGATTTTTCCCCTTTCACATTATCCCATATTTCTTCTTAAACGTCCTAAACCATTAGGAAACTTCAAACTCCTTTAAATACAAAGAACATACTCATTTGCTCTTAATTCCTAATCCTCCTCCTCTGAAGCTGCCTTCTCCCACTCTCAGCTTCGCACCTCCTTTCATGCTGAACTCTGTGTCTGGAACAGAACAGATCCTATCCTATCCTATCATTTTCTAAGAAATACATAATACCTTTTGATCTGATTGAGACACCATCTAGATTTACACATTTCCCTCTAGCGTTTATTTTAGCTACTCTTTAAATTAAAAACAAAAAGTGCACTTAGAACTGGTGGTGGCTACCAAAGTGAGAGCCCTAGAGAGAGAAATTCTCCATCAGTAGATCAGACACAAGTTGGGCAGCGCTGTATTACAATCTTAGTGAAGATAGGCAATTGCCATTTTAGATTACATTAACTAGCTCAGGTAAGCTAGTTTATCTTAAGACAGGGGTGGGCAAACTACGGCCCGTGGGACCGTCCCATCTGCCCCCCCCCCCGGCCGGGGAGGCTGCCCCCGCCCCGCCGTCTGAGCCCCGCCGCGTTGCACTGCGGGCTGGGGCTGCACGCTCTCCCCTTTCCCAGAGCCATGCCATGTGGGCAGCACTGTTGGACCAGGGCTGCACACTCAACCCCTCCACTGGAGCCGCGCCGCACAGGCAGCACTCTGGGGGGACAGGGCTGCGCACTCCCCCCTCTCCCAGAGCTGCACCGGCGGCACTCCGGGGGGGCCGGGGCTGCGCGCTCCCCCCATTCCCCGGGAGCCTTGCCGAGCAACCATGGTAAGGGGGCAGAGGAGTGTTGGTGGGGGGATTCTGGGGTGGTGGTTGGGTAGGGTGCTCTGGAGGGGGCAGTCAGGGTTGGATGGGGGGGGTGGTGTTCCAGGGTGGTGGCTAGGGGGTAGGAGGATGGATAGGGCTCGGGCAGTCAGGGAGCAGGGAAACTGGGTAGGGGGTGTGGTCCCTGGGGGTGGTTAGGGGTCTCTGGAAGGGCCAGTCAGGGGACAAGGTTCGGGAGGGGGTTGAATGGGTTAGGGATTCTGAGGGGGCACTCAGAGGGTGGGAAGTGGGCGGGGGCCTTCCCTACCCGGCCCTCCATATAATTTTGTAAACCCAATGTGGCACTTGGGCCAAAAAGTTTGCCCATCCCTGTCTTAAGACTTCACCAAAGTTTTGGGAGGAAAAGGGCTCAGATCCAAGTCCTTGGTTTTGACTCATTTGGGAGTATAATGGGCTCATTTCATGCTGATATAAACAGATGCTTAATCTGGCCCATTGTTTTCACTATCAATAGTCTGAGCATTATAAGATTTCCTCTCCTTGAACAGAATTTTATGGGAAAGGTGCCCCATACAATGCCCTCGTTGGGAAGGACTCAACACGGGGAGTTGCAAAGATGTCACTTGACCCAGAAGATCTCACTCATGACACAGTAAGAAATGGAATTGTTTAACTCCTTTGCAAAATTTCAATAATTTTCTTGGCTTCCCTGAAATATATTTCCCTGCTGTATATTTATGCAAAGTCCAATCCTATAAATAGGGAAAATATTTATTGTCTAAGAAATGCAGTAATACCTTTTAATCTGATTGAGACACCTTTCAGTATATAGATTTACACGTTTTCCTCTGATGTTGGTTTTAGATACTCTTTACATTTAAAACAAAAAAATGTGCATTTGGGACTAGTGGAAGCTACCAAACAGAGAGAGAGAAGTTCTCCATCAGTAGAAGAGAGACAACTTAGGCAGCAGCTGCCCCATCAACATACCTTAGACTGGGACAGCATCTAAAAATGTATAGTTCCGTTTCCTTGACCAATTTGGTCCTTGCTGTCTGCTGATAATACCAAACAGGCCAACGGTGATGGTGCCTTTTGGAAATGAATTGAAGCCAATAACTCATGTTACCTGAGGATGTCAGGCTTTGTCACTACTGGGCTGAATTTGAATAAGTGACTTGGGGTGAAAGGTTCTATGATAAATAACCCATTGCCAATCACTTAAGTCCTCCATTGTTTCTGTGCCCTGCAAATTAAATCTGAAGGTTGGCTTCAAGGCTAGGATGATCACCATAAATAGACATATGTAAATACCTGCATTTTTTTCTTGCCATATTTCATTTAGACAGGACTCACCAAAGAAGAGCTAAAATCCCTGGATGATATCTTCAATGATGTGTACAAAGCTAAATACCCTATTGTTGGCTACACTTCTCAGAGACTTCTGAATGAAGATGGAAGCCCCAATCAGAACTTTAAACCTGAGGATCAACCACATTTCAGCATTAGAGATGAATTTTGATGAAAGATTTGGCATCCTGAAAATCCTCAGATGGACTTTGTAGAACACTATACTAGTGAGAAACATTGACTGTTTTTAAGGTCGAAGAACACTTTCTATGAACTATGTATCTTTTGTATTTTTGTTATCTGCCCTCCCCCCCGAACAAATGAGGATAATGGCTGATTACTAATATACTGAATTCCTTCAAGTAGTGAACCAAATAAAATATAATCACTGTCACATATTTGTGAACTGGGGGGAATTATTTCAGTAAAATTCTCAATTCTCACTGCCAATATCTTGATTTCTCTTTTTTTAATATAAAAAGAAAAATTGGATAACTAGAGACTCATTCCCTAAAGGGGAGAAAGTGTCCTTTAATAGGTGAATCATGAGACTAGGGGTTTTGCCATTTCTGGGTTCTGTTCCCTGTTCTGCTGCAAACTTGCTGTATTATCTGAGTCATCTTATTTCATTTCTCTATGCCTCAGTTTCTCCATCAGTAAAATAGGTGTAATAATGCATACAGTATGTTTACTACATTTGTATTTATTTTTAATTAGTGTGAGGCTGGCACCCAGCTAATGGGGACCATGCATCATTTAAAGAAATAAATAGCACTCTACAAGAGGGGGAGTGTTCATTTCAATTTCAGGGGTCATCTTTCATTGCCAACATTTCTCCCATCTGGAAATAGGTTTCATTGTGGCGGAAGTGTTGATTCCAGGGAACGTATGCTTAAAAATTTGATAACCTTAGGGCAAGAGAGAAATGCTTAGCTGTAACTTACATTATGTTCTAGATTGCTTCACTACAACCACCTTTCTTATTTTATCTTAATCATTGTTTAGCCATGCACCGGGATTTTAGAACAGCTACAGATTATTTTTTAGGGATGGGAAGATTGTAATTTTAATGCATTTGTGCATCTATGTACATTACACAAAGACACATAATCGACCAGACACACACACAGGTATAAACACACACATTTAGCACTTTACATTGAGGGAAAAATCTAATCTCTATGACTAAGAAAAATTCTGTTCCATATAACTGTTAAATTGAATCTGCACAGGTCAGAAATATGATCCACTGCACTAATGGTGGACAAAAAAAAAGAAGGGGTGGCTAGAATTTATCAGGATTGCAGAAAAGCTCTCATTATTGTAGGGTGAGAATGACCAACATGTCAATTTAGTAGGTTTGGTAGGGCTTTAAAAATATGTCATATGATCTCCAGACATGTAGGGACATTTTAGAAACATCATGTACTGAGTTTCTGACATGCTGCATACTTAATATTACACATACTCCTGAAGTGCTGCAGCCTAGAATAAATGCTTCCTTTCTTATTGCATGAAGAGATCCCTTTGAATTTAGTAGGTCTTGGTACTCGAGAAAGACAGGCCAGCGGGTGAAAGGATTAAGGGTACAAATCAGCAGTATGCCAGTGAAATGTAAGAGTTTGGGGTAGAGAGGAGTAAATGAAGTGAAATGCAACCGGCTGAAAAGCAATGGAAGGTTATAAATAACCCAGAGGAGAGTATGGTTTCAGAAGTGGTGAAACTTGCTGATGCAACAGAGGAAAAGGCCGAACTTGAGAATGGAAAAGTGTGACCCCCTCTTCAGATACAGTTCTGTGACAAATAGCATGAATTAAACAGATCATGACTCTCAACTTGCTCTTTTCTTGACATCCTGGCCTAATTTTCCAAAAATACTGACTCTGTTTGTCTTGGATGAGAACAGCAGGTATCAGCCCTTATGAAAAGCAGGCCACTGCTGTTTAATCATTACCTTGGGATTTTTCACATGACATCATTTAAAAAGATGTTATCATTTAGGAAGGAATGTTGGGGTCTTGTGGTTGATGAATCTGTCTGGGATGCAGGAGATCTGGAGTCAATTCCCAGCTCTACCACAGACTCCCTGAATAACTCTGAGGCAAGTCACAATCTCTGTGCCTCAATTCCCTATCTGAAAAATGAAGATAACTTGTCTGTCTTGCCTATTGAGACTGTAAACTTTTGGGGGCAGTAGTGTCTCTTGTGTATGTACAGCACTTATCACAACAGGGACCTGAGTGCAATTGTAATACAAATAATATTAAGAGCTTCCTATGTTATTTCTTCAAAGGGTCCACAGGATCAGTGGTATTTCTTTTAGTTAGAGTTGGAAGATTTTATTAACATCATCTACCTGATGCCTCCTATAGTTGGCAGGCAGTTTGAACTCCAAAGATACACAATTTGCAAATGTAAATAGTAGTGGCATAACCTCCCTGAGTTCAGTGATGTATTTTGGAGAGGTGAAATCAAGATACTTTCTCTATTGGATGACTAAATCCAGACTGCCCATGCTGGTTGAGTGGAAGCAGCTGCTATGTGTTTATCTGCTGAACAAGCTATAGATTGAAATTAGGAGAATTGGTTATTTAGGCATGCAAATGGGATGGGTATTTTAGCAATTGATTATGAATTCTGATCCTACCATCCTTACTCAGCTAATGAAGTCAATACCCATGTGTGGGCTGGACCCATAGCCTCTTATTTACTGAAATATTGCTTTAAAATAATGATGAGCCCACAGTCCTGCATTCCTTGCTCAGCTAACTGCAAGCATGTTTACAAGGTAATAATTCTCACCATGTACAAGACAGAGGCACAAAATGAGACAGTAAGTCCAAACAGTGAAAGAAATTAAGGTATAGAGTAAGGGGAGAAGGATCAGACAGAGGTTGATGCTAAAAATTTCATCTACTAGCCGTAATCAAAATATTTTAAGGTAAGTTTGAATGATTTGAGATAAACAAGAAATGGTCTCCAAATTCCATAACAACTGTCTATAACTCCTGTATCCTGAGTGGACTAATAATTTTTAATTGGTGGCAATGTCTGAAAGAGGTCTGATAATCTTTCCAATGACTGAGGAAGCACTGTTAAAAATAAGCAAGATTTTAATCAAAATAATTACAAAATTACCCAATTAGAATAGGTCACTCAAGTGAAAGGCCATCATGATTATAGGTGCATGTAATACACAGGCCAATATTCACAATGCTCACTCAGTATGTGGCTCTCCTCATTGCAAGCCTACTGTTACAATACAACATACATTCCTATGTGCTGTAAAAGTGCAAACACAATGAGATATAGCTGTTTTCTTGATGCACCCAGTACTTGTTACCCTTAAGTATCACTCCCATCCTACTGCACTTGGTGTATTTCACTGCAAAAAATCTCAACCACATATTCTCAGATCACATCGTAAAATAGAGATTTGCTCATGGATCACTTACCTTCACAATTATGATCATGCAGACCACACTCCCCTTTCTATTTGTGATAGCACTGACCATTCTGAATCACGTAACATCTCTGTAACAATTACAGCACTTACTTATATAGAAAAGTCATAGTAAGAAATTATATGTGTATTTTCTATTTTTAATGCAATTTAGCTCTGAATAAGGAGCACAGCCAGCACCATATGACCAGCCAGCTCTCCCTAAGCCAGCATCAAGTGCTCCCAAGAGCAGGGGTTCTCAACCTTTTTCTTACTGAGACACCCTCCCCCACCCACAAGCTTGAAAAACTCCATGGCTCACCTGTGGCACAACACCTACTTTTCTGCATATAAAAGCCAGGGCAAGCGTTAGGGGGTAGCAAGCAGGGCAGTCTTCCAGAGCCTACCACCACAGCGGGCATCATAAAGCTAAGTTGATCAGGCTTCGGCTTCAGCCCTGGGTGGTGGGCCCTGGGGCCCTGGGCTGCAGTCCTATGCAGTGGGGCTTTGGCTTTCTGCCCTGGGCCCTAGTGATTATAATGGCAGATCCTCTGAAACCTGCTCAGGGCCCCCCGAACCTCTGGTTGAGAACTAGTCTTGGATCATAAGTGATCTGCCTATCAGAGTTAGGAAAACATTGATCTAAAGAAACTCTGAGAAGTGTTTATATAAAAACACTAGACTCATAACTTTCTTTAATTTTATTTTCCTTCAGTAAGATTTTTTTTTAATCAATTCACTTAAAATGACTTTCATTGCACCTAAAAATAGCTTGTACAGTACCTTTTTATCCTCTCAGAACAGAAAAATGGAACTGTATTTAGACAGAATATCTCAGAAGAGACATGTTTCTTATTTAATTTCAGTCATCTAGGTGGATGTGGGACATTGAATCAGATATTTAGCTGGCATAACTCCACAGATATCAAGGAAACTATGGAGATTTACACCTGTTGAGAAACTGGCCCACAGTTCTGAAATATATCTGTTACTGAAAAACAGAAATTACTCTTTAGATCATGGATAACATTTTGTTTTTAAATACCTTGATGTAAATTCTGAGTAACTCCACTGTAGCCAATGGAATTACCAAATGTTACATGTCTTACTGTACATGTCTTAATCTACTTCCGAAACCATAGTGCTTACTGTTTAGACTTGAAATCACAATCTTTAGCTTTCAGATACTGAAAAACAAATTGATCTTCTGGTTTACAGCATCATCTTATTATTCACCATATTTTTCTTTTCTTTTTTTCCAAGTGAAGTCTTTATAGAGCCAGCTGTCTCAGGCGGTGACCTCAGGTTCTTTAAATCTGTGCATGGGCATCTCTCTGGGAGTTTTGTTTTGGTAGTAGCCTTTAATATTAATGAAAGCTCATCATTAACCTGCCAGCTCAGCAGTCTTACCAGCCTATTTCAGAGAGAAAGTCAAATGTCTAATCCTACACAAGAAGCTCTAATAAAAAGCTGACAGTTATGATATGTCATCAAGTGGGAAGCAGAATCCTTGACTGTAAGGAGCAGTAGGCACACAATTCCATCTTTAAAAAGTTACTTCAAGCCCATTACATGTATATCAAAATGAGATAGACATTGGTTCCTCTAAATGCTTTCAATGTCAGTGAGAAATCAGAGTGCAATACTGTATATTCATGCCAGAGGCCAGAGTGTAATTACATTAGGATTTTAATGTCCTTTTTTTTTTTTTACTGAGAATGTCAGAATAATCAAGAAATGATTAGTGTTGTACACAGAATCCAATTACACAGAAGCCTGAGAAATTTGAGGGATGCTATGTATTAGCATCCCTTATCAGAAAGAAAGAATACACAATGGATCCAACCCTGCAAACCAGAACAAACTAAAAGGTAGGAGGAGAACCAAGATAAGACAAAACCAAGGAAGCCAAGGGTGAAAAAGTGGAGGAGGAGAAAGCAACAGAAAGAACAAGGAGGCTGAGGACAAAGAGGAAGCCCTGTGACTTAGCTAGGGAAAGGTGGTTGGAAATCTTGGTGACAAGTTGCAGCAGAATAGAGAAGGCCAAAGCCAGCCTGATAATGTGGTTGCTTCCTGCCTCATTATTTCAGATTTGTTTATAAGGGAGACAGCATGAACATTTTAAATAAATAAATACCAATGATTTAGTCATAATTTGTATTGGACCAATTGACTGGGAAAAATTTAAATCGCATCATATTTTTCCTTTCAGTCTTGACAAGGATTTTTGTTTATTTAGAAGGAGGAAAAGGAAGTTAAAATGCTGAGACTCCTTGTTGGCAGAAGGAGAAAAATAAAGTTATTAATGCATGCTATAGACATTACACATCCAGGTGGATTTGAAGCAAAATGGCATCTGAGGCAGATCAAGAGCTCTTTATCCATTCTGGACTAACACCTTAAAATGTGTCCCTCTCATTCGGAGTCAGTATGCTTTTTACATGGGTAACCCTTCGGCCAGGGCTCATTGGCAGTAACAAGGGCCTGGTTCAACAAGATATCTAGGGGTCCTTGTATAAAATAAGTAAAATGTTTGACTGAAACCTCCACCAGTTTTAAAAATAAACAATCTAAACACCTTTACAAGTAGTTCTTCCCCACAGACAAAGCACTTTGGAATGTGAAACACAAACTTTTTATTGCGGAAACAAGATAATCAGCTGTCTCACACATGAAATTAGTAAACCCAGGAATAATGCAAGGAGTAAAACAGTCCTCACCATCCTAGCTGTTATTAAAAGACTTAATTAGGAAGCCAGAACTCCTGCTCAGCAGAATCCACATTCACCTGCCACTCAGAGAGCCAATTAGATTCCATGGCAGTCAAGTGGGTGCTGGTAGTAAGGTAGGGATAAATCTCCTGAGACGGCTCTCATCTGCCAAAGTCAGCATGACCAGAACTTGCTCTGGTCTTCTGCTGCCAGTTTTGAGTCAGCAAAAGTCAATCTACCTAATCTGCTACTTTCAGGTCTGTTCAGTAGTTATCTTCACCAGGTCTGATACTAGCAGGTCTTGGTTCAGTAGTCAGCTCAACTAGTCTGCTGCTGGGTTCAGGATCTAGAGATCTGGGTATGAAACTTAAGAACATAACATAAGAACATAAGAAAGGCCATAATGGGTCAGACCAAAGGTCCACCCAGCCCGTATCCTGTCTACTGATAGTGGTCAATGCCAGATGCCCAAGAGTGAGTGAACTACTACGGACAAAGCAATGTTTAAACACAATTGTTACTAACAGGTTCTAGCATGGTTTCCCAGACCACCACAGTCAGGGATAGTTTGTCTGAGAAAGAAAGAATCTATGACTTGGCTATCAGCATCCTCAGAAAAAATAATTCCCCACTAGACTATAAAGCCCTCTTAGCTCCCGGTTGACTGGTTCTGATTTTATTGTGAACAGGAAATATTTACCCCAGGTTGTTTACTATTTCCAATAATTTGCCAAGCCACATTTTATCTTCAGATGCTTTGGTACACTTCACTTATGTGCTGCCATTACACATAATTGAATCAAAAGTACTGAATGGAATAAGAAGGACGCAGTACAATACATATTATTACATAAACTTAGTCCCACAAAAACTATAAGTCAAAGTTTGAAACTCAGAGAGTTCAGACTTTACATTATTTCAGTACTAGAGAAGCAATTAATCACCTATGGGGAATTTCACTTGGTTTTATGAGCCTATTAACTTTGGCAGTCATGAAAATATTAAACTGCTTCCTTAGCATCAACCATAACAAATGGCACTTAAGGTGTTTATGAAGCACAGGGCTTTTTCAAAAAAGACAGTATAGCAATATGAAAAATATTTTTTGCTGCTTACAGTAAACATAACATCACAATACAGCCAAACAGCAATCAAAGGGCTGCCTCACATATCAATCTGCACTTTCCAAAACTCTCAATGCATCCAGGGAAACTTGAGTACAAATTTAATTTAGAAACATTTTTGTTTCCACAGTATTTTTCTTCCCTCATTCTTTAACGTTAAGGCAACTGCATGAAAACTTTTATTTTGCTTTGTAAAAGGTCATCTTCTCTTATCCAAGTTGAAGTCATGGGGTCAGCTCCTCGACTGGTATAAGTCAATGTAGCTACAGTGCTTCTACAGAACTACACTGATTTTGACAATTTTCTGTAGGCCATCGTAATAGCTCAGCAGTCCATAAATTCCACATCCTGTGGCTTAATCCCCAAAAGAGGATCTCCCTTATTATGGCCGTTGTGAGCTCAACCACAGAACCGCCTCCTGCCACAATTCTTGAGCCATAAAGACATTTCCCGATGAGAGACAACAGAATAAAACCTCAGGACTCAACTTTGCTAATCTCCACGTTTATAATCCACTCACAAAATGGTGGTAGCACCTCACTGCACCCAAACTCTCCCCTGGAGTCTGTACCCCTCACATCCTCCTGCACCCCCACCCTTTGCCCCAGCCTGGAGCCTCCACCCAACACCCAAACTCCCTCCCAGAGCCTGCACCCTGTACCCCCTTGTAACCCAATCACATGCCCCAGCCCAGGGCCAGCACCCCAGACATCCTCCCCCTACCCAAACTCTCCCCCAGAGCCTTAGGCAGGTGGGGTGGAGTTTGGGGGGAAGAGTTTGGGGGGGCAGGTATCTGGGCATTCTGGGTATCACCAAAATTTCTACAAACCTGCCACCCTGGACATAAATTGTAAAGGGCCTTTCCCTTTAGTGTCTGTTGTCCATAGTTTCATATTAGTTATTCCTAAGAATCTATTAATATGGGTATAGTAAGACTTGGGATGTTTTAATCACTGAAATCTAAACACATTAATGGCAACTGTTTAAAGTTCAAAGAAGGAGAGAGTTCCTTGCAAATGCTTCACTTATCTGTACTGTTCTTCTGGTTCTCTTTCAGCCAATGAGAACAACGAAAACGGTCATATCCATAATGGAGAAAAAGTGTAGTACTGTAATTTTAAATTTAGGGCCAATTTTGTCTGCCTGTTTTTCTGAACAAAGATAAGTCAGCACAGTGGGAGGAATTCACTAGCTATGTTGGTGCAAGAGAGCTTCAGAGGGGCCATAAGATTCCTTCCCTTACCTCCCTTCCAGAAATAAAGCTGGAGCAAGAGGTCCTTTGCCTGAGCTGCAGGACAGCCAGAGCTGGCTCTGACTATTTCCTTCTCTCTCCCAGGCCCCACAAGAGGCCTCAGCACAGACTTTCTGGAGGAGAGAGAAAGAGTAACCAGAATGCTTTATGCTCCAGCTGTTCTGTACCCCTGCAGTGATCCACAGGGAGCACTGCAACTAGGCTACAAGTTAGGGCTAGGCTGACCATACGTCCCGTTT
Organism: Sternotherus odoratus; assembly: GCA_032164245.1. NCBI lineage: Eukaryota > Metazoa > Chordata > Testudines > Kinosternidae > Sternotherus > Sternotherus odoratus. Next base: position 135,769,383 of record JAVMKO010000003.1, on the reverse strand, counting down.
TGAACGGGACAGTCCCGTTTTTTACATATTTTCTGACCGTCCCGTCTTTTTAATAAAAATATCAAATTTGTCCCGTTTTTCGTAAAAAAAACGGGACGCGGCTTATTTCAGAGACCCGCGGCCGGGTCCCGCCTCCTCCCGCAGCCCTTCAGTCCCTTCCCTTCCCCAGCCTGCTCCCCCCTCCCCTCCGCCACAGCTGCTGCAGAGCCCGCGCGGCGCGATTGGCTGGACCGCCCCCACGTGTCACGTGCCCACAGCTGAGCAGTGGCGCGATTGGCTGGGCCGCCCCCATGTGTCGCGCGAGCCGGTTACTGCAGAGCCCGGCACAACGGCAGAGTGGAGCTGCTGGCCGGGCAGGGGCTGTCTGGTGCCTCGCTCCCGCCCGCTCCCCCCCTCCCCCCCCCCACATGGAGGAAACGCGGAGCCCAGCGCAGGTGGTGGCTGGGGAGGGGGGGCGCAGCGGCGGGATCTGCAGGGGTGGGATGAGCTGGGGGGTCATGGGGGAGGTGGGAGGCTGGGGGGGGCTGTGTTTTGAGGCCATTGAGGGGGTCTGGGGGGTGTATTGGTTGCTAGTGGGGGCTATGGGGAGAGGTTGTGTAGGAAAGGCTGTGGGGGTGTAAGGGGCTGGGGGGTTGGTAGTGGGATGGTGTTGGGGGGCCTGGAGGTGGTTATGTGAGGGTTGGGTATTGGTGACTTTATGGATATGGGGGGGGGGCGTTGTAGGGTTATATTTGGGGTCTGAAGGGAGTTATAACCCCGTCCCGTTTTTGCCATCCAAATGTCCCGTTTTTGTCACAAGGAAATATGGTCAGCCTAGTTAGGGCAGTCTTCATAGCTTCTGTAACCTGTGCTGGGAACCACGTTGGACCCTGACAGCCAGGCTCCCAGCACTGGTCACTACGCCCTCATGGAGGTGAGTTTTTTAGAGCGCTGGGAGAGCTCTCTCCCAACACTCTGCCATGACTATGTTGCCAGTGAACGTGCCCATAGTTTCAGAACAAACATTTTACAGTTATAGAGCAAACACTTAAGTATTACCTTATTAATACAGATATTATAGGTTGAATTAATTCATGCAGCATCCTACAAGCATTCCATAAAATCTCTAAATACTAAACACATTCTTAGAACATTAATATCTATTTTAACTATGCTAACCCACAGGTAAGCCAGACTGGTTTCCAGCTATGCATTTGTCAGTGTTCAGTGAGCCCAGGGGCCTGGGCATGAGCTGGCACCTGGTCTGCTAGTGTCACAAAGGAATTCCCCCCCAGGTCAGACTGGCAGAGACCCTGAAGGTTTCAGCTTCCTCTGCAGCAGGAAGCACAGATTACTTGCTGGTTTTAACTAAAGAAATGAGGGATACTGCATAACATTGTCTTTAAATCATGATTTCAGGACTTCAGCAACTCAGCCAGAGGCTATAGGCTTATTGCAGGAGTGGGTAGGTGAGGTTCTGTGGCCTGTGATATGCAGGAGGTCAGACTATATGATCATGATGGTTCCTTCTGGCTTTAAGGCCTCTGAGGCTGTGGGTACACCACAATAAAAAAACCTCCAGCATCGAGTCTCAGACTCTGGGTCACTTGATTTGGGTTTGTGGGGCTCGGGCTGCTGGGCTAAAAATTGCCGTGTGGACGTTCAGGATCAGGCTGGAGCCCATACTCTGGGACTCTCCCCACTCACAGCGTCTTGGAGACCAGGCTCCAGCCCGAGCCTGAGCACCTACACTGCAATTTTTAATTCCACAGCTCAAGCCCCATAAGCCCAAATCAGCTGATTCAGACCACCCTTGATCATATCATGGCTCTTTTATTGCAGGGTAGATGTACCCTGTGAAAAAGACTGGCTAGTGGGGCTTGCACTAGTACTCTAAAAATAGTTGTGTGGGCAGCACTTTGAGGTTGTGGATCAGGCTGGAGCTTGGGCTCTGAAGTCTAGGGAGTAAGGTGGGCTTCAGAGCCTGAGCTCCAGTCAAGCCACAACTTTAAAGCGCTGGCAACAGCTGTTTTTAGAGCATGAGCCCAGTCAGCCTGAGTCTGTTGACCCAGGCTGGAAGGCTCACTCCCACTGGCTCCAAGATAGTTTGGAGTTAGCAAAATCCAGTTCAAGTTTATAAACCTTCTGTAATTTAAACCCATGATTTTATTAAAAGGGAGAGTAAACACTTTTCTACACACAGCACAGAATTCATTGCCATAATGTATCAGTGAGTTCAAGAACAAAGAAGTCTTTAAAGGATTAGATATTTATATGGATAACAAAAATATCCACTGTTACATAAATTGGAATACAAGTGGAAAAAGATTATAAAGCTTGCTCCAAAGACCATTGGAGTCAATGGGAATTTTTCCACTGATCAGCCCATATGTACCCTGAAAGATGAAGGTTTAACAACCACTAACTGACAGGAGTTAGAAAGAAACTTCCCTATCAGCTGGTATTCTATAATTGACTCCTTCCTCTGAAGCAGCTAGTACTGGCTACTGTCAAAGACACAATACTGGACTAAACAGACCACTGGTCTAATCAGGTATCTATATTCCTAATAGAAAAATCCATTTTGCTATTTTTTTAAACTAAAAAGACAGTATGTTTAGAGAAAACTGCTAAAATCCTGATTTCTTCTCTTTTACAGATATCCCTCTATTAGGCAGAATGAATAGATATTGTTACAGTGTTACATAGAATTTTATGAGTACTGGTGAGAATTATCAGTTTTACAGAAGGGTTTTAAAACATCTTATCCAGACACAAGTACAGAGTCCAAAATCTAATAAACAAAATCAAACATAAAATCACTCTGACAGTAAATAAAATAAGTGAGGAATACTTGTAGCACCTTAGAGACTAACTAGTTTATTTCAGCATAAGCTTTCGTGAGCTATAGCTTACTTCGTCGGAGCTATAGCTCACGAAAGCTTATGCTGAAATAAACTAGTTAGTCTCTAAGGGCATGTCTTCACTATGACTTAACGTCGACTTTAACTATGTTAAGTCGAAATAAACGTGTACCTGTCTTCACATACATGCCATTAAAGTTGATTTAAAGGGCCCTCAGAATTTATAACTCCTGCCTGACAAGAGAAGTAGCGCTAAAATCGACCTTTATAGGTCGATTGTGGACTAGTGAAGACGCAACTGCCATTAATAGCCTCCAGAGGCTGTCCCACAATGCTCCATTCTGACCGCTCTGGACTGCCTCACTGCTCCGCTGTGGACAGCACTCTCAACTCGCTGCTCTGGCCAGGTAGACTAAGGGCTATCTGGGGCTCTTCTGTGGAGGCAAACGCTTGCAGACTGACTCTTCAAATTCCCTGCTAGCTACCGCTTCGGGCTGGCGGGGGGGGGGGAGGGGATTGGGAACACGTTCTGTCTTAAGCAGAAGCAACCGCTTGCAGACTCTTCAAATTCCCTGCTAGCTACCGCTACGGGCTGGCGGGGGGGTGGGTGCGCGTTCGGGGGGGGGGGGTCGGTCTTCAGCAGAAAAGATTACTTTGCAGCTGGGAATCTTTATCTCCCTACTAATTGCAGTCCGTATTTCAAACAGGCAACCATGAATGACATCACTTTGCTTAGAATTTCTAAGAGAGATAGAGAACGTATGCTGATTGACTCACTGCAAAGTCCTGGTCCATTCGCCGCAATGCTAGCCTGCTCAATGATACCAGACTATTTACTACTTTCGTGGCATGGGATGGTCTCCTATCATGGGGGACCACAGAAGGCAGCTCTCCCCAGAAATCTGGTGCGGAAGATTCATCGCTACCTCCTGGATAGCTTCATTGAGATGTCCGCAGAGGACTTCCAGTCAATACCGGAGTATATTGACAGACTCTTTGAGTAGAAACTGACCAGCAATGAAAGCACACTAAGTCCTTAGGGCAAGTTAATCATTAATAAATGCTTCCTTTAAAAATCATGAGTCATGTAATCCCTTAGAAAAAAACACTTACCCCCCTGGGAGGCTTGGGAGGGTGCTGGCTGCAGGGTGATAAACAGCTCCTGGCTGTCTGCTAACACGGTTTCTCCGCTGGCCTCCTGCTGCTCCGTGATATTTCCCTCCTCCTCATCGTCGTCCTCATCTGAATCGTTTTCGGCCCTGACGATTATCCCATCAGTGGAGTCCATGCAGACTGGTGCGATGGTGGTGGGGGCGCCCCCCATTATCTGATTTAGTTCATTGTAGAACCGGCATGTCCGCGGCGCTCCCCCTGATCGTCCGTTTGCCTCCTTGGCTTTCTGGAACGCTTGCCTCAGCGCCTTAATTTTTACGCGGCACTGTGTGGCGTCCTGTTGTGGCCCTTTTCCAGCATGGCCTTGGAGACTCTGGCAAACATGTTGGCATTCCGTTTGTTGTTGCGGAGTTCCAACATCACGGATTCCTCTCCCCAGATAGCGATGAGATCCAACACCTCACGAGTGGACCATGCTGGAGCTCTTCTCCTCTGGCTGGTCTCCAGGGCAGCTGAGCTCTGCATGGAGTCTTGTGATGCTGAGCTCTGCATGGCGGCTTGTGCTGCTGATTTCTCTGAATGGTGACTGAGCTGTGCAGGTGAGCTGGCCACGCTGACCAAACAGGAAATGCTATTCAAATGTTTGCGGGTCTTTTCCTGTCTACCTGGCCAGAGCAGTGAGTTGAGAGTGCTGTCCAGAGCGGTCAGAATGGAGCATTGTGGGACAGCCTCTGGAGGCCAATAACGTCCCATGCGTCCTCACTAGTCCACAATCGACCTAGAGAGGTCGATTTCAGCGCTACTTCTCTCTTTAGGGAGGAGTACAAAAGTCGATTTTGAGGGCCCTTTAAATTGACGCAAATGGCGTCCGTGTGAGGACGGGTATAGGTTTATGTCGACTTAACGTCGCTAACGTCGATGTTAAGTCGTAGTGGGGACCTGCCCTTAGGTGGTACAAGTATTCCTCGCTTTCTTTACAGATACAGACTAACACGGCTGCTATTCTTGAACCAGTAAATAAAATGTATTTCTATGGAACAAACTGTGTCTATTTTCCTTTCCATAAGTCTCTTAATAAATCTTGCCAACATTTTTCATTCACAAATTTTTTCCACAATAAGTGGTCTTTTTCAAATATGAAAAATGTAGAGGAAATTTTTTAACTTTTTTGAAAATCTCAGATTTTTTTTTAAGGAAAAAATCCTCCCAAACCTGAAAAAAACCAATTTTCATTTCCCCCTTCCTCTCTTTACCTTTTTTCCCTCTTCTTCCATTACCCCCCCTTTTCTACAATTTTTGCTAGCAAAAAAGGGGCAGAGGAGATGGAAGAAAAGGATTGGAAGGAGGAAGGAAAATGGTTTCAGTTTTTTTCATAGAAATTTTTGGATATTTGTTGAAATTTTGAGAAAAATTCATTTTACTTTTTCCCATATAAAACATACAACTTTGACCAATTCTATCATATAAGATATATTTGTAAGGAACTGGTTTGATTTTTTTCATGTGAATTTACTGCTGATTAAAGGTTCCAAATTAACAGCTCTGGAAAACAAGGTCCTTTATTTATCCACAGAGCAGGTAGCACCCATTTCTTCCGCACTTCTCCACCACACCACAATTCTCACCTGAAGGGCTGGAAAAAAATGGTCCAACTCAGATCTGAATTTGATTTAGATCTCATTTACATCACCTTTACACCAGTATGAATTAACTAAATTCAACAGACATACTTCTGATCTACACTAATGCAAGTGAGAGAAGAATCAGGCTCAAAGACATTGGAATGAGATATCTTGCCAGTTCAGTCCTTGGCCTCTCTATCAAAGCTGCCAGCCAGGAGGCCAGTTAATGCCAGTGGTGGGGTAATTTTGGTGAAGTAGGAATGTATCCAGTGGGAAATGGACTAACACCACACAATTAATTTCCTATCTACAGATCACCACACAGTGATGAAATGGCAACAAGTTTAAGTCACTACCAACCTGAGCTGACTTCAACCAGCAACCTCAAGGTGGAAGGCTCTTTATCCAATTACCAAACCAGAACCTGACTTTTATGGGTATTTTTTAAATAAACAAACATGATGCATGCCCAGCTGGACAGTGAACATTTATTTAAAGCTGCCACTGGGGAAACAGGCACCAGTGATTTCAGTTTAGTTCCTAAATTATATTCAGTTGCTGGCAGCAGATTATTCAGTATTAATCTCTCTCGTTTCAGTTTTGCTGACTGCTGGAATCTAGAGGAGAATAGGGCTGATAGGAAATGCTATCTGGTGAGCTGAAACATCAGATAAATACATTTGTCAGCTGTGGTCCCCACTGCAGGTCAGTCACTATGGGTTTCTTTGGGAGTTGGTAGTTCCAGGAATAATATCACAGCAGGTCAGTGGTCTGACAGCTGGTCTTTTCATAGTGGCCCATTTATCTTTCTAAGATTCAGTTGTTCAGACTGAAACACAACAGGATCTTCATTCTGCATTTTCAAAACAATAGAGACATCCAGTGTCTGACTAGTTAAACTGCAGGTTTCTTATGTATAACAAGATGTTACCAGATTTGTGGTTATACCTCGCATTCTTATGTATGTATGTATACTTTAAGACATTGGTTCTCCACCGGGGAGAGGGGTCCACAGCCCCCAGGAGACCATGACCAGGTTTCAGGGGGTCCATGAAGCAAGAACAGCATTAGACTCGCTGGGCTGAAACCCTGGAGCCCTGTTGCTATGAAGGAGAGAGCTGGCCAATACAAGATTGATATTTCTGGGGACAAGTTTGGGACTGGGATTTTGCTGGTGTCACTCTGCAATATAATTTAGGAGTGCTTAGCTGTACCACTCTTGCAATATAGCTGGGAGTAATTTACATGCTGGAGGCTGTGAGTGAGCAGGCCAGGAATGGCTGTTCCCACAGCGAAGCAATGTAAAAGGTACCCCAGGTTGGAATAGTGAGGAGACACAGCTGTTCAATAATCCAGACTGTACCCTGAGTAATGTCACAATGCCTAGGCCTTTATTTATTTATTTTCATTTGTCAAAGCATTGCTTTTTTTCCTGTGTTTTGAATGGATGAGCAAGGCAAGGAATATGGAAAACTATTAGACATGCCACAAACCTATTTTGTAATCTGAAACCTTTTGAAGACGCTGGCTGTGGAATATATTCTCAGATATATTTCAACTGGATTTTCCACGGGTGCAAACTGAAACTGTATAGTGAACTGAATTCCTTTTCATCTTCTTTCTCTCTCCCTCTCTCTGTGTGAACATTAGCAAATAGTCTGCAACATGAACAGTGAGAGCGCTTCCTGTAAATACTGGGTGTTTGAATTGTTCTGTGCAGCTTATTTACATATAAGTTACACAAGAGGAGATAAAAATATGTATTATTTACTTTGCCCTATTCTTATAGGCAGCCAAATAGTAATAACTGGTTGTGAGTCATTTCCTAACCATAAGTGTTAGCCCACCAAACAAAGCGTCTTTAAATTATTTTTTCTTTCAAGTATCTTCAATAAAATGAGGTATAGTTGTAGTCATGCCAGTCCCAAAACATTACTAAGTCCCAGCTGGTCCAATAAAAGATATTATCTCACCCACCTGGTCTCTTTAATAAAATGAGTCATTATTAATGATTTACACAAGTTATGATGACTTAATAAACTTATCCCAAACACTTCAGCAAAACATTTTTACTGTATCCACATAAGGGATAGACCACATTTGCAAACAGAGGTTATTCTAAGGTCCTGATCCTGCATTGTGATTGGCATGGATACAGCAGTCCACCCACACAGATCCCAATGCCGCATTGGGGCATTAGTGGTAAATATTTGAGGCTGAAAAAAGGAGCCTAAGAATGGAGAATCTAGATCTGGTAATAGCTATTGTCTTTGGGGATCGGAGTGATACAAACAGGAGAATGCTCCTGTCTGCCCAGAGGACCCATATCAGAAACGGGATTCTTCCAACCAGATTGGGCCTTGTTGGACTAGACACTGTATAAGGATTGTATTTAAAGATTGTACATTCTTTGGGGCAAGGACTTTGTCTCTAGAGGAAAGCGCCTAGCGCATTTTGGACGCTAGCACAATAAACAGTACAGTAAAACCTCCATTTAACGGACTAATTCGGGCGAGGGGGTGTCCATTAAATGAAAAAGTCCGTTATTTAATAATAATAATTAAAAAACGAGCTGTCGGAGCAGCAGCCCGACCGCCACAGGGTCGGGGCGGCAGCTCCGCAGCCCGCCCGCTGCTGGGACCCGGGCGGCAGCCGGGAGCTGTCAACCAGCCCACCCGGGACCCAGCTGCTGGGACCCGGGCGGCAGGCGGGAGCCGGCAGCCAGGCCGCCCGCTGCCTGGACCCGGGTGGCAGCGGGGAGCCGGCAGCCAGCCCACCCGCTGCCTGGACCCGGGCGGCAGCCGGGAGCCGGCAGCCAGCCCGCCGGCTGCCTGGACCCGGGCGGCAGCCGGGAGCCGGCAGCCAGCCCACGACAAATGGATTTCGGATGCATCAGACTTGCTTAGAAATGTTGTCCGTTGCATCCGAAGTCCGTTAAATCGAGGTCCGTTAAATCGAGGGTTTACTGTATTATTTTTCTCTTCTATGGTGCCTGTCATCTGAGCTACTAAAAGCACTTTACAACCGTTAATGAATTGACCCTCACAACACCCTGATCAGGTACTATTATCACCCCCATTTTTCAGGTAGGAGACCTGAAGGAGAAGACATAAGTGACTTAGTGATGGTTTTGCAGGAACTCTGTGGTAGAGACAGAAAGATGACCCAGATCTCATGACTCCTAGTGGAGAGTGGTCTCCCAGAATTGGACTATTCTTCCTTTCACATCTTCAAGGGGCAGCCAAACAAAAACCTATAGCCAAATCCTGAACTGAATCATGACCACTCATGCTTACAGCTTCTGACTGAAAAGCTTTGTTATAAATACACTAGCAAAAATACCCGGCGTTGCTCGGGGTATTTGTAATTGGAAACTGGGATGTAAAAAGACTACCATGTTTTTTATTAATACAAATTTTGTTCAGACGTCTCAGCGTTGCTCGGGTCCGTTGGAGGGGGAAGGGGGGACAGAGCTGAGAGAGTGTGGGGGTCATTGGAGGGGGGTATTATGACATCATAACTATGTCAGAGAACAGCAGGTGTTAACCTGCTGCCCAGCTGATGTGAATGGGCTTTAAAGAATTTCACCCCTGGAGGGCGTCAGAGGTGAGATTTGAAAAAATTTCGACTCTTACCCTGATTAGGACCCTAAAGCCTATAACTGTACCAAATTTCAAGTCTCTAGCTCAAACAGTGTGGAAGGAGTAAGGCAGCATACATATACGCACACATACACACACACACGCATACACCATTTGACTTTTATATATATAGATTTCCTCTATGGAGAGCTTCTTGCTAAATGTTATTGTTACTATGCAGAACATTTCTGTAAGAAGAGTCTTCTGCATTAGTACTTGAGGAAGAATGCATCTGAAAAAGTTTATTTGTATGTGATGGCAAGGCTTCATAGAAAAGAAGGTTGGTGCCACTAGAGGACAGTGTAATGCAAATAAACTCTTGTGGCTTATATTGTGGCATATATGGTAGTTGACAAACACACACACATGTTTAAGAATCTAATACTAATAAGATGGTTCCATCCAATTGCCAGTCTCAATGGAGTGAAGGGAAGTGGGCAGGTGGGAAGGAATGGTGCAATTCTTCATGTAGAATTATTGATTTACTGGAACACTGTATAGGGATGTCTTTGAATAAGCACTAGTGGGATAATGCACTTAGTGAGAAGGTTCAATAGTGCCAGACAGGGATCCTACACTACTCTCCTCATATTGTAATAGAGGAGGGAATCAGTTCATGTCTCTAACATTGCAGTCTGGTATAAATCCTAAAATGCTCTCTCATATTTTCTGCTCCGACTCAGACAAACTCCCATTAGCTTCAGCAGAAAAACTGCAAGTTCAAGTAAAGATTGAGTGAACTGAGGAAGGACTTAAGGGTTTGTTGAGAGGGCATTAATAGAGCTAATGGGATCATGCAGAAAAACAACCACAAGAAGCATTCTCCCAATGAGATGGAGGTGGATCGGGCAATGGGGTAGGAACCAGGAGAGCTAGGTTCTCTTCCTGACTGCCACTGACCTGCTGTGTGACCTTATGTCACTTGACCTCTCTGTGCCTGTTTCCCCATCTATAAAATAGGGAGATATTTACTCATCTTTGTGAAGTGCTCTGAGATCCATGGATGGAAAGCCCTAGAGAGTGAAGTCTTATTACTAAGCCTGCAAAGAAAGGACAAAAGAGGAGAATGAGACTCTTTATTTGAGAGAGCTTTCTCTCTTTACATTTGCATCCACAGAAGGAAATTACAAGATGTGCGTTAAAGGGTCAAGTAGTACCTTCACCTCTGTGGCCACATGGGGGTTATCTGATGCTATTTTGCTGCACAAGGAAGTGGCAGAACTTGAAGGATTCATATAGGGATGCACATCTTTGCATGGGATGGCATGCCACTCTGCAGCAGCTCCTGGCAAGGCAGCATTCAGGGGGAGAAGAAAGAGGGAGAACAGGCAGTTGTTGAGAGCAGAGGATCTGCTGTGGAACAGATCCCACAGCAGAGGCAAATAAGAGGAATATAGGGAAACAACCTTCACAGATCAGCTCTACCGATGCTCATGGTCTGGGAAGAGTATTCCTCTCCTTGCCCTTTCCTTGTTCACTCAGGCAGCAATGAGGATTTAATTCTAAAACAAATGTTAGGAAAAGAACAGATTCCAGGATTGCCCAATATTGTAAGGAATAGCAGAGACACATCAACTGTATTGGTCTGGAATTTCTTTCCTGTGTGTGAAATGGCAGGGAACAATTCAAAATGAATCCACTCAATATAATAAGGCCCAATCATAGTTCATGTGAACTGGAAAATAATTTTGAAATGGCATGTGGGTCTAAATTCATATTTTCCATATAGCTTGTTCTGTTGAATGGTTTATGCTTTTCACTAGCAGATTCTATATGTAGGCTCACCAGCACAGCACCATATTATTAAATAAAAATGTCAAGGTCAAAACAGAACATTACATCCATAGTTAACAGAACTGGTTCCAATCCAGAACCAGATGCTAATACAAACTTTTTCTTTCATGTTTGAATTCAGCCTACAGTTGAAAAAGGGGCCAGCTGTGAAGTTGGGAACTCGATGCAGGCGCAAGCTTCCCAAAATTCAGGGCTCTGGGTTTCTACTTAGGGCCCATTTCTAGTCCTTCCGCTGGTGTAATATCATTAAAAACTTAGCTTGTATCAAACTGTAAAGCCCTGTTTCTTCTCCTACTTTTGTGTAAACCAGGAGTAATTTAATTGAAGACCAATACCTGACACAAGTAAAAAACCCCAAAGATGCTTTATCTTGCATCCTGATGCTTCTACACCCAGGGGCTGTACCAACAGCTGAGGAC